>CM022701.1:47036791-47131225 GCA_012295165.1 Asparagus setaceus | reverse complement strand
GTTATGCATCAGGTGTTAAGGGTTTTAGGTTAAGGTGTCCTGATCCGAAGTCTCCTAAGATTATTATCAGCCGTGATGTTACTTTTGACGAGTCTGCTATGTTCCACCAAAAACAGTTATCGATTTCAGTTAAGGATAAGGCGCGCACTAGAGGACATAAGGTGGAGTTAGAAATTCGTGATTCAGCTCTTCAGCAGGATAAGACTACGGGAGTTCAGCAGCCAGATCTTGATTAAGTAGATGAAGCACCTCAGCAGCTGCAGGAAGAGCGGGAATACACTATTGCTAGAGATAAGACATTCGACCACCGCGAAGATATGAAGATACAGTAGCTTATGCATTGTCGGTTGATAATTTTGTGCCATTTCTGCTATTTGGGAGCTACTTCAGGTTATGGCTCTGCGGAGTGGTTCGTTAATCGTGCGGATTATTAAGTCGGTATGTTGTCGATGTCTCTTACAGTTGGCAAGTTCAAGCGGTGCTTGGACTTGATCGATATGTGCCGCACTTGATGCCTTATGGAGATATTGGAGAAGGTGGAATAAGTAAACTAGCTTATTTGGTGTGAGGTATTCTTCGATGTATTTGAATTAATGTGGAGATTTGTTATGGGTGATTCAAATACTAATCCTTGAATAGGATATGCAATCTAATTAGAGTTTCTATTAGCTATGTCTAGTATTAAGATAAGGACAAAAGAGTTTGCTTATTCTATTGAGATTAAAATTCTTACCTTGTAAAATTTGTGGATAGCAACAACTCTTATCCTTAGTCTTTATAAATATGACACAAGATCTTTGATGAGAATTTACCCAATCTAGGATCGCAGCATCAAGGGAAAGAACGGATGGTTCTTTATTAAGGCTGTAGATAGTTGATCCACCCGATGGCAGCAGTAAGCATTGAGACGGGCTCTGCAGGCTGAAGTAATAGATTCAAGAGGTTTTTGATTTAGCTCTCTATTTGGTTAGCTCTCTAGGTGTTAGGGATTGTTAGAGAGATTAAGTGCTTTCGGGGGTGTGATTTGGGATTGAGTGATTGAGAGATTCCACTTTGTATTCCTCACAATTTAGTAAAACTATTCTCCTTCTTCGCCCGTGGACATAGGCTACAAGCCGAACCACGTATATCTTTGTGTTCGTGTGTTCTCGCTATTTTCGTGTTTTCGTTTGATTGATTTTAGTTTATCCTGGGATTTGTCATAACAATTTTCTTTTGAATACTTCATGCTGCATATATCTTCTGAATGCACAAAACCAATTCAACATCAAATGAATAGCTTACTTAGTATGAAAGTAAAATATCCATACAGTATTTTTATGAATTACGACCATATGATAGTGTTTAGTCTCTTACTATAAAGCATGAATGTAGTAAAGCATTATGTTTGTTTTAGTTTGCCCATATGAAATATGCTTGACACTGTTTCAAGTCCTTTCAAAAGTAGATAAATAACAAAGTAAAATGCAAGAAGAAAATAAAATAAAATAAAAAAAGCAAATTATCATTTTATTGCTGCATGAATTGTATTTTCATTGGAAACCAAGTATTTGTTTATGAGCTATCGTAAATCTAGTTACCACTCACAAAACCTTTGCTTCTAATCGAATGACCACCCACAAATACATTTTCTATAGAGAGAAGCTAAAAGGGAAAAAAAATCAACCCTTTGGAGATTATTAAAGCAGTAAGCTAGCGATGACCCGTTAAAAAACACAAATATCTACCGACACGTCACCGAGCGTTTCAACACTCTCTCTGGTCAACAATTGCGATCCCTAACCTTAAAATCAATTTTTCCCCTCTAATGCGGTTTGTTTCCAATCTATCTCTACCCTCAGATCTTGTCAGTTTCCAAACCCTAGATCTCATCTCTTCATGCTAACCCCTTTTAAATCTCACAATCTCCTTTTAAATCTCACAATCCCCTTTTAAATCTCAGAAATCTTGCCTATTGCCCTACTGCAACCTAAAGTAGGAGGAGCTCAAGATCATCGGCATCAAGTAAATAGCGGATGAAAAAGAAAAAGAGATGGATGGGAGACTGGGAGAGGAGGTAACTTTAAGAGTGGTTATTAGGTAATTAATCGCATTCATTTTCAATCAATTATTCTGACAAGAGTGTCAGCTTTCTAGCCAAATCGTCTAGTTTTTAGAGGAATTTTTTTACCTTGACATATCATCACGACCCCTGCCACATCAGTGATTTACACTATATTTGAAATAGCAACCAAACAATGAAAACTCAGTAAAGCTGAGTATATGCCCCACATTTCAACACTTTCCACACATTTACCTTGTCAAATTGTGCAACCAAACAGCCCCTTGAAGTATCACCAGAGCCTCAAGAATTGGTGCAGACCTTAAGCAAAAATGAACAACTTCATTTCACATAAATCCCAAAAATAGAAGACTGATGCTGAACAAATAACAATTTAACAAAACGTCTTTTAACAAGTACCGAAAACCTTCAACATAAATGTCCTGAAATATATTAACTCCACACAATGAAAATTGTAATCCGTAGAGTTACAATAATAATTAAACAAAAGATGCCAACATATAACTTACCTAAATATACCAAGAATCGATAAGTTTTACTAGTGGGCTAATAAATACAGACAATAGTGAAGCTACATAGTATCGAGTACATATTAAAAATTATACTTATTAGTAAACACATATTTGTTTTGTTAGGATACTAATTTTATTTTTATATATCTATATATCTAATCGATAGGATATGAATCTGAGATATGGACATTTAGGGAAATATTCGGGTTTATATCCAAAATATCTTAATATCTATTGATCATACAGTTGAAATTGTTTTTTTTTTTATAGAAAAAAATTATATTAAAAAAAGTGTTGGATACAATCAAAAGCTAGAAGATGTCGAATAGCAAGCGGAGCATCTTCAAGCCATACGAAGCAATCATCCACACTGCATGCCATCCTAACTAGTGCATGTGCTACCCCGTTACATGCTCTAAGTTCTGTATGACAATAAAATGAATCAAATTTTGATGCTAGCTCTCTGATATCGATGCAAACAAGACCAAGATAAGAACTATGGTCACTAGCATTGTGGATAGCAGCAACCATTATAGCAGCGTCCAATTCTAGCTCGATATTTCAAAATTCCACTTCATATGCAAATGTCACAGCCTCACAAGCAGCCAAAGCGCCACATAAAGACACATCATCAACACAGTTTAGCTTCTTTGAAAAGCCAGCCATGAACTCACCTCGCACATTTCTCACAACTGCACCTGCTCCACAACAGGCTTAATCATGAAAAATCGCACCATCCATATTTAGCTTGTAACTACCATTACTCGGGTTTGTCCACCTCTCGGCTTCCCGCTGCGGATTATTGGACTCCACAATCTTGTTGTACTCATCCATTCTATGCTTAACATCATCTTTCACAATACTTCGTTCCCTCCTACCCGTGCCTAAAATTGTTATGCTCCTTCCACAGTAGCCAAAGCACATAAGACAATAAAAACCCTTTTATTATCCTCTATCTTCTCAAAACAATTAGCTAGCCAAACTTTAGTAGAACCTCGTATCCATAATTTTGCTTTCCGCTCCAACCCGAAAGTCTACTAACACCACCACGCATATGGACAATCAAGTAGAGCATGGCGTTGGTCCTCGTCTTCCTTGCCATAAGCTTCACAATTGACATTTCTCAGAACACCATATTTGATTAAATTTGTTTTGACAGCTAGAAATCATTTGCAGCTCGCCATAAAAAATTCTTCACACAATTTGGTATTTTTAACCCCCAAATCATTTTCCAAAAGCCTGAGAAACCGCTTCCATTGGATTGTACTCCATGTCACTCCTCCAATAACACCGCCAACCAATACACACTTTTCATTATAAAATTTCCTTTAGGATTATAGTGCCACATTAGTTTGTCGGGCCTGCTTCTTATACACAAAGGAATTCCCATGATAGCCTTTGCCTCATGAGGTAAGAAAAACTGCTGAAATATGTGTATGTTCCATGATCGAGTTGAGTTTAAATTGCTTTGATCGTTAGATTAATGGATTTAAGTTTAAATTTAATAATAAAGAGATCTAATCTTAGCTTTTCAGGTCTGCAGAAAACATTAGTGGACTCTTTTATTCATATGCAACCGTAATACTTTTTCGTTCTTTTTTGTTTCTCACATATCCGCTGTTATGACAAACCCCAGGATAAACTAAAATCAATCACACGAAAGCACGAATATATCGAGAACACACGAACACAAAGATATGCGCGGTTCAGCTTGTAGCCTACGCCCACAGGCGAAGGAGGAGAATAACTTTACTAATTGTGAGGAATACAAAAGTGCATCTCTCAATCTCTCAATCCCAAATCACACCCTCAAAAGCCTAATACAATCTCTCGAATAAACGGAACAAAAGAGAGCTAAATTTATAACTAATAGGCTTCACACAAAAGAACCTTTGTGTTCTCTGTCCTGTAGTGAATATAACTACAGTTGATGGATGATAATCATCTCCGAAAGATGCTTTCTACCTCTTTTATATTGCTGCCAACCAGAAACCCCATCACATAGAAGTCTATGCTTGCAAGGATAGGATGCTACTAGAATTCTTTGAATTGTCATATCTTTAACCAACTAAAATTCATATCCTATTAGAAATAGGATTTGAATTAAGATATCCAATCCAACACCAAAACAGAGATCTAATGCAAAGCTTTGCTGCAGCACGTTCTCAAGTAAAATTCCCAAGCTAGGACAACACCAAGTTCTCCATTGCGAATGGAACTGTTTGAGGCAATTTATAATAAATCTTCACCTTGACTCAAATACGTAGAAAAATTCCTCACTCCAAAATTAGCTAACTTACTCCACCTTCTCCACTAGCCCCGCAAGGCATCTAAGTGCGGCACGTATCGATCAAGTCCAAGCCCAGCTTGAACTTGCCAACTGAACGAGGCATCCTCAACAAATCGATTGAATTGTCTGCACGACAACCGTAACTCTTAGCGAAGTCATCACCTGAAGTAACTTCTGAATAGCTGAAGGCACAAAATTGTCAACCGACAATGCACAAGCTACCGTATCTTCATATCTTCGCAGTGGTCGAGTCTCTCGTCTAGACCGATCTCTAGCAATAGTGTATTCCCGCTCTTCCTACAGCTCCTGAGGTGCTTCATCTACTTGAACGGGATCTGGCTGCTGAACTCCCGTAGTCTTATCCTGCTGAAGAGCTGAATCGCGAATTTCTAACTCCACCTTATGTCCTATAGTGCGCACCTTATCATCAACTGAAACTGACGGCCGTTTCTGGTGGAACATAGCAGATTCATCAAAAGTCACAAACACCTCATATTTATGTCTCAAAAAATAGATCCAAACCTTCCTGGAGTAGTCATCAATGAAGGTCAACATATATCTCGAACTACTACCCTTCGAGGCAACTTGAGAAGGTCCCCAAAGATCTGAATGAATGCAATCCAAAGTACATTTAGTCTGATGCACTGCCGAACTGAAGCTCTGCTTCCCGAAGATGCAATGCTCGCAGAATCCCAATTTTCCTGTACTCTGTCCACATAAAAGACCCTTCTTGCTCAACTCGGCCAATCCACGCTCACTCATATTACCAAGTCTCATATGCCATAATCGGGTAGTATCAACTCTTGATATCGATGATGCAACTGCAGCCAAATCGGTAACGGTAGAACCCTGCAAAACATACAAGCTGCCGATCTTTTTTCCTTTCATAACCACAAGAAAGCCTTTTGTAACCCTAAGAACTCCACCTTTACCTGAAAACTTGCACCCAAGACGATCGAGAGTGCCCAAAGAGATGAGATTCTTCCTTAAATCTGGAACATGCCTAACACCAGTCAAAGTCCTGATGACTCTATCATGCATCTTAATCCGAATTGTGCCTATCCCGATAGTCTTGCATGAGGCGTTATTCCCCATGAGAACAATTTCACCATGAATAGCTTCATAAGTGGTGAGCTAGTCCCGATTAGGACACATATGATAGGAACAATCCGAATCCAAAATCCAATCATCCATGCTCCTGTTTTTATCATCCGTAGCCAACAAAATCACATCTTCAACAATATCAACTTTAGCGGAGTTCTCCTTAGATTTTTCTTCATACTCTTCTTGTTTATTCTTGTTCTTCAATTTGTAACAATCGGTCTTGATGTGCCCTTTCTTCTTGCAATATCTACAGGTCAAATTTCTATGTTTCGACTTTTACCTGTTACCTCCAAAGCCTCTTTCTTCCGATCTTCCTCGAACAAACAAGCCATCAGCTTTATCACCACTTTCGCTTGTGGTTAACTCTTTGACGATCTTCTCCTTATTTAACAAGTTCTCTTTAACGTCCTTGATGCCATTAGAATCTCGACCGTAAATCATAGTATCCCTGAAGTGCTTGTAAGAAGGCGACAAAGAACACAATAATAATAGGGCTTGATCTTCATCATCAATCTTAACATCAATTTTACACAAATCTGTAATCACAGAATTAAATTTACCAATATGAGATTTGATGGGTGTACCTTCCGACATCCGAAGTGTGTACAAACGCTGCTTCAAGAGGAGGCGATTAGTGAGCGACTTCTTCAAATACAAATCCTCCAACTTAGACCACAAATCAGCGGCTGTCTTCTCCGTGAGAACTTCTTGCAAAACTTCGTTTGTCAAACATTACTGGATTGCTGTGAGAACCTTATCATCCAACTCGTCCCAAACTTCCTCCGTCATTGTAGCCGATTTCTTCGGCTTCCCGAATAAAGCTTTCTTCAATCCGCTCTGTGTCAACACGGCGATCATCCTAACTTGCCAAAGGCTGAAACTGATGTTGTCGTCAAACTTCTCGATATCCCACTTCGTAGTGGCTGTCGTCATCTTCTCGTCCGATCAATAGCTGAGGGCTCTGATACCAATTTGTTATGACAAACCCCAGGAATAAACTAATATCAATCAAACGAAAGCACGAATGTATCGAGAACACATGAACACAAAGATATACGTGGTTCGGCTTGTAGCCTACGTCCACGGGCAAAGGAGAAGAATAGCTTTACTAATTGTGAGGAATACAAAAGTGGATCTCTCAATCTCTCAATCCCAAATCACACCCTCGAAAGCCTAATACAATCTCTCTCAAATAAACGGAACAAAAGAGAGCAAAATTTATAACTAATAAGCTTCACACAAAAGAACCTTTGTGTTCTCTGTCCTGTAGTGAATTTAACTACAGTTGATGGATGATAATCATCTCCGAAAGATGCTTTCTACCTCTTTTATATTGCTGCCAACCAGAATCCCCATCACATAGAAGTCTATGCTTGCAAGGATAGGATGCTACTAGAATTCTTTGAATTGTCATATCTTTAACCAACTAAAATTCATATCCTATTAGAAGTAGGATTTGAATTAAGATATCCAATTCAACACCAAAACAGAGATCTAATGCAAAGCTTCGCTGCAGCACGTTCTCAAGTAAAATTCCCAAGCTAGGACAACACCAAGTTCTCCATTGCGGATGGAAGTGTTTGAGGCAATTTATAACATCCGCTTTGCATCCATAACATTTTTTGCTTATTTGATTTTTATGTATAAAATTTGGCATATAAGGATATGAATTTTACTTTAGAAAAATAATGTTTGTATTTATAGTTGTAACCATCATCGGTAAGCAGATACAAATATGGTAAGTATCAGATTCGATGCACATTCAATTCGCTCGCAGCCCGAGTATCATGTGATGTTGAAGGACACCACTGATTGACACCACTGATTGCCTACTTTTATTTGTGTTTAATGCTTAGAGCACCATTAGAGTCATCATAGACATCTCTAAGTCAAATAAAAAGACTACTCAACTTCTAGATACCGACATTCTAACCAAATGAATGGTTCTTCATTAGCAAGTTGAATGTCCATTCATATGCTGGGGTCCTCGTATGACCAGAAAACAAAGAAATAAAGACTCTGCCTCTGCAGGAGAGAGCGAATACGTTTGCAAACTCCTAGCCACAGTATCACTGATGATTGCAAGTTGCACGGCGATATTTGAGGTTGACTTCATTAAAACTGAAAGCAGCCCAGAAACGTGACAAAAATCATGAACACCCCACCCATATTATAATCTCCGAGTTATGGACTTGTGAGATAAAATTAATATTTCCCTTTTAGATAAATGGTGAATAGTTTATTATGATTAAGTTAGTACGATTGAATCCCACTTCCCATTTACATAGGAGAAATGGCAAGATATTTCTCTGGACTACAAATAAAATGTTAGATTTTGGCTGGATTCATAGACTGGAGGAGAGATCCTAAAGTAATTTATATTTCTTTTGGGGTTATTGATGTTAATTTGATTTGTTTTTTAAAGGGTAAATTTCATAGGTAAATTTCATAAAACCCCCAAGCACATTGGGTGCTTCTGTAATACCCTCCCAATTTTTTTTTTCTAAATAACCCCCCAAACTCAACTTAAACCTCAAAATTCTAAAGTGTCTCAGATAACTTCTACATACTTTAACTTTTCCACTTAACCCTAAAATTCCAAAGTGTTTCCGATAACCCTCCTATACTTTTTAACTTTTCCCATAAATTGTTTTACCAGGTTACTAAGACACTTTGGAATTTGGGGTTAAATAGAAAACATTTAAAGTATATGGGAGTTATCTGAGACACTGGAATAAAGATGGAAAGGTTACGAGAGTTAAGTGGGAAAAATAAAATATTAGGGGTATTGTGAAAAACACCCCAAAGTATTGGGGAGTTTTGTGAAAACTGCCCTTTTTTTTATAAAGAAAAACTGCCCTTTTTTAAATACCCACTATTGGTCATGAATAGAGCAAAAAAATTGTAACCCTTAACAAATTTAAAGAGGTTTAGAAAAACTTTTGTTGCGTAAGATGACTCAAGTTTCGACTCGTGAAAAGAAATTCAACATGTACAGAATGGGTTATGAGTATTAAAATTGGGTGAATTTTGCTCCCCTCAAGCTTCCCCCTAAACTTTAGAAATATCCCTTAAACTTTCTTAATTTTTTCTCAGATAACCCCCTAACTAATTTTGTCTGATTTGTCTGAGCACGTGAAAATCACGTGTGTTCAAATGATCAAAATATCCTGGTAGAAAAAGTTCCTCAATTTTATATCATTTTTAATAATTTTGAAGAGTGTTAAATTTAATTTAAGAATTAAAGTGTTAATTTAGAAAAGGATATTGTGGTTTTTTTCAGCTCATCTGATACCATTAGTGGATTAGTTGAAAAAATTGATAACGTTTGACAGGTTCTCTGAAATACTCCAAACAGAAGAGGGTTATCTATATAAAGTTTAGAGAATTATCTCAAAGTCGGCCAAAGTAAGACCCTTTTTTTTTATTTATAAATTTGCCCTACAAAAATTATAACCATCAACCCTCACAAAACTAAAAATTTTAGATGCAGCAGTATAAGAGACTGAGTTAATAATTAAATTGTGATGCCTATATTTAGAAATGGAAGAGATTAAGTTTTATATTTTAAATTTTTGTTGGAGAGATAGCCACATTGAAAATTCATGTGGGGTCCAAATACCAAAATGGAAGAATTACAAAGGATAATGAAGTTAAATAGAAGGGGTTTTTGCATATGTACCCCTTTCATCTTCCATATTGGCAGAATTACCTCATAGTTCTCTATTAGAATATTGGGTTTTTCTGCCCCTTATATATTCTGTTAATGACTAAATACCCTTCTCTTAATTAATTAGGACAAATGGGAATCTTAACTTGTAAAAAAATATAGTCATTTCTCCTCTTTATAAAACACACACCTTTTCTCCCCGCAGGCACCTACAATATCCTTTCATCTTTGCTGCTCGCTATCTTTTCAATTTTGCTTCTTCTCTTGGTAGGGCTTCAGGCTCGGCTACGTGTGGATCGGGTGTTTGCAGCTTTCATTGTAGGGATGTGTTTTGTGTTCTTTTTTCCTTATTATGATGGTATGATGTATTTGACGAAGGCATTTGTGTAATTTGATCATGAAGATGAATGAAATTTGGTTGAGCATTTATTTCTGTAAGAATTGTGGGTTATTATCCGTGAATGCCATTGCCTGTGATCATACATATTTGGTTGCTAAATAGTTGAAATCCATGCATACAAGTTGTTTGTGGATATGTCTCATAGAAAGTATAATATCTGGTAAACTATCAGTTGAGCTACGTATGTGATCACCATAACTACACACAAGTCATTTGTTGATATATTTCAATGAAAGTGTAACCCTTGAAAAATTATTACCAAATAGTTGATCGCCATTGCATCAGTGGTAAAGGTGAATTGACATTAAACAACAACATATTATAGGCAATTGAAAGTAAACACTTCATCACCTCCAACCACATGAATCTGATCTCCATCCATCATATCCGAACTACCTCCAATTCCAGTAACACTCTTTAGATATCTCTAATTTTCTCTTCAATCACTGCAGGGGAGAGAGCGCACGAACTGGGAGAGTGAGTTGGGGGGACCAGAGTTGGGATATAGAGAACTTCAGAAATGTGTTAAATAATGGGTCAGACTTGGTTAGTTGAGGGTAGAAAAGTAGTTGCATCATTCTCTTGTTAATAAACTAACACGGTTAAAGGGAGGCTTAGAAAAACCAATCTTAGAGAATTAGACTGTAATTTTACAAATACCAAGATTTGAATGGTAAATTTATAAATATGGAAGATTTGAGGGTGTGTGTATATATATATATATATATATATATATATATATATATATATATATATATATATATATATATATATATATATATATATAATGGATATGAGGTGGCGGTTTATTTTGTTAAATGAGTTCAAGAGATAGAGTGGTGAGGTCACAACTTTTGAATATATAATAGATATGAGGTGGCGGTTTATTTTGTTAAATGAGTTCAAGAGATAGAGTGGTGAGGTCACAACTTTTGAATATATAATAGATATGAGGTGGCGGTTTATTTTGTTAAATGAGTTCAAGAGATAGAGTGGTAATGTCACAACTTTTGAATATATAATGGATATGAGGTGGCGGTTTATTTTGTTAAATGAAATTTCAAGAGATAGAGTGGTAATGTCACAACTTTTGAATATATAATGGATATGAGGTGGCGGTTTATTTTGTTAAATGAGTTCAAGAGATAGAGTGGTGAGGTCACAACTTTTGAATATATAATGGATATGAGGTGGCGGTTTATTTTGTTAAATGAGTTCAAGAGATAGAGTGGTGAGGTCACAACTTTTGAATATATAATAGATATGAGGTGGCGGTTTATTTTGTTAAATGAGTTCAAGAGATAGAGTGGTAATGTCACAACTTTTGAATATATAATGGATATGAGGTGGCGGTTTATTTTGTTAAATGAGTTCAAGAGATAGAGTGGTAATGTCCACAACTTTTGAATATATAATGGATATGAGGTGGCGGTTTATTTTGTTAAATGAGTTCAAGAGATAGAGTGGTAATGTCCACAACTTTTGAATATATAATGGATATGAGGTGGCGGTTTATTTTGTTAAATGAAATTTCAAGAGATAGAGTGGTAATGTCACAACTTTTGAATATATAATAGATATGAGGTGGCGGTTTATTTTGTTAAATGAAATTTCAAGAGATAGAGTGGTAATGTCACAACTTTTGAATATATAATAGATATGAGGTGGCGGTTTATTTTGTTAAATGAAATTTCAAGAGATAGAGTGGTAATGTCACAACTTTTGAATATATAATGGATATGAGGTGGCGGTTTATTTTGTTAAATGAAATTTCAAGAGATAGAGTGGTAATGTCCACAACTTTTGAATATATAATGGATATGAGGTGGCGGTTTATTTTGTTAAATGAAATTTCAAGAGATAGAGTGGTAATGTCACAACTTTTGAATATATAATAGATATGAGGTGGCGGTTTATTTTGTTAAATGAAATTTCAAGAGATAGAGTGGTAATGTCACAACTTTTGAATATATAATAGATATGAGGTGGCGGTTTATTTTGTTAAATGAAATTTCAAGAGATAGAGTGGTAATGTCCACAACTTTTGAATATATAATGGATATGAGGTGGCGGTTTATTTTGTTAAATGAAATTTCAAGAGATAGAGTGGTAATGTCCACAACTTTTGAATATATAATGGATATGAGGTGGCGGTTTATTTTGTTAAATGAAATTTCAAGAGATAGAGTGGTAATGTCACAACTTTTGAATATATAATAGATATGAGGTGGCGGTTTATTTTGTTAAATGAAATTTCAAGAGATAGAGTGGTAATGTCACAACTTTTGAATATATAATGGATATGAGGTGGCGGTTTATTTTGTTAAATGAAATTTCAAGAGATAGAGTGGTAATGTCCACAACTTTTGAATATATAATGGATATGAGGTGGCGGTTTATTTTGTTAAATGAAATTTCAAGAGATAGAGTGGTAATGTCCACAACTTTTGAATATATAATGGATATGAGGTGGCGGTTTATTTTGTTAAATGAAATTTCAAGAGATAGAGTGGTAATGTCACAACTTTTGAATATATAATGGATATGAGGTGGCGGTTTATTTTGTTAAATGAAATTTCAAGAGATAGAGTGGTAATGTCACAACTTTTGAATATATAATGGATATGAGGTGGCGGTTTATTTTGTTAAATGAAATTTCAAGAGATAGAGTGGTAATGTCACAACTTTTGAATATATAATGGATATGAGGTGGCGGTTTATTTTGTTAAATGAAATTTCAAGAGATAGAGTGGTAAGGTCACAACTTTTGAATATATAATGGATATGAGGTGGCGGTTTATTTTGTTAAATGAAATTTCAAGAGATAGAGTGGTAAGGTCACAACTTTTGAATATATAATGGATATGAGGTGGCGGTTTATTTTGTTAAATGAAATTTCAAGAGATAGAGTGGTAAGGTCACAACTTTTGAATATATAATGGATATGAGGTGGCGGTTTATTTTGTTAAATGAAATTTCAAGAGATAGAGTGGTAAGGTCACAACTTTTGAATATATAATGGATATGAGGTGGCGGTTTATTTTGTTAAATGAAATTTCAAGAGATAGAGTGGTAAGGTCACAACTTTTGAATATATAATAGATATGAGGTGGCGGTTTATTTTGTTAAATGAAATTTCAAGAGATAGAGTGGTAAGGTCACAACTTTTGAATATATAATGGATATGAGGTGGCGGTTTATTTTGTTAAATGAAATTTCAAGAGATAGAGTGGTAAGGTCACAACTTTTGAATATATAATGGATATGAGGTGGCGGTTTATTTTGTTAAATGAAATTTCAAGAGATAGAGTGGTAAGGTCACAACTTTTGAATATATAATAGATATGAGGTGGCGGTTTATTTTGTTAAATGAAATTTCAAGAGATAGAGTGGTAAGGTCACAACTTTTGAATATATAATGGATATGAGGTGGCGGTTTATTTTGTTAAATGAAGCACAAGAGATAGATATATATATATATATATATATAGATATAAGGTGAATACCTAATAACTTAAATTTTTACATTAATTTGGTTCTTAATCATTTCCAAGACCCCTTACCTCACAGTAGGGCCCAATTTGAGCCCATTTTTGATCCAAGGCATAGGAAAGCCTAATGTGAAGACTGAAGATGTTCGAAGAGTGATTAATGTTTGATTATCCCACAAGAATGTCGCAGACAGTGGAAGTTTGTAAGATCCTCGTATGTTTTTTCATGGTTGATAATTTGCACCAAAGTAAGATAGACTAAGGTCGACTATAATTGTTCTGATACTATTTGAAAGCCTCGTACATGCTATCAAAACCACAAAGTTGTTTAACAAGGATTGAGGATTAAAGTTTCATAATTTAACAATGACCTTGTTACTTTCATTCTTAGTGATTAGTCCCTCTTTCTCTCTTTCTTACTTTAAAAAAAAAAGTTCCTTTTAAGTCTTTGTTCCCTACACCCCCACCCAAATGAGAAATGATAACTGTACACAATAATGTGTACTACTTTCATACTCATCCCAAGTGGAGCTGATGTGGCAAGGTGATTGGGATAATTAATTAAATTAATTATTTACTTTATTATCTTTGCCTCTTCATCTCCCCTAATCTTTTCTTCCCTTTTCTTTTTGGTATCGTCCATCTCTGACCAAGGATTATCTTCTACCCTTATTATTTTTCATCAACCCCTTCGTGAAACCAATTCGATTGAAGCTATACATTTTCAAATTAGTGAGATTTGATTTGATTTTTTTTTGGTACAGCTAAAACTAAAAGTAAAAGGTAAGCTATTTATAATCTGTGTATAATTATATAAAATTTGATTCAATAAAATCCTAATTTCTTTTTTGTAGGGTTTGCTCATAAGTCTCTTATTGAGAAGAAAGCTTAACATTTTCCCTCATCATTGGTGCTCCAACGATAAAGATGGATGTGGTGGATTCTGGTGACAAAAAAAATGCAAATTGAGAAGAGTCCACAAGTTGGCATGGCATTCAGTTCATTTGAAGAAGTAAGTGCATTTTACAATGAATATGCTAATAATTATGGATTTGGGACCATAGTACGCAGTTCATGGTATGATGAGCACAAACAAGTCAAATGTATCATTCTTGCATGTTGCAAACAAGGTGGAACTCAACATACTTCTAGCAACGATTATACTTCAAAACCCTCGCGAACAAATTGCAAAGCAAGTATACATGTGAAATTAGGATCGGATGGGTTGTACTATATTTTCAAAGTTAATCTTCATCATAATCATAGATGTAGTCCATCACATGCTCGATTCTTTCGGTCAAACAAGAAGCTTAATGAAAGGGCAAAACGACAACTCGAGTTTAATGACAGAGTTGGTATACTATTGCACAAGTCTTAAGATGCTCTTGTAGTAGAAGAAGGTGGATATGAGAATATGAAGTATGGCGAACGTGAATGTAGGAACTATATCAATAAGGTCAGGCGCTTACTTCTCGGAGAAGGCGATGCCGAGGCAATTCACCAATATTTCATTCAGATGCAAACTCAAAATGCAAATTTCTTTTACTTGATGAAGTTGGATCATGATGGCCGCTTGGAGAATGTATTTTGGGCTGATGGGAGGTCAAGAGAAGCATATAAATACTTTTGGCGATGTTATCACTTTTGATACTACTTATTTGACAAATAGGTACGATATGTCGTTTGCTCCTTTTGTTGGTGTCAACCATCATGGTTAGACAGTTCTATTGGGTTGTGGATTGCTTTCAAATGAAAGTAATATTTCTTATGTTTGGCTCTTTAAAGCATGGTTATCTTGTATGCTTGGACGTTCTCCAAAAGCAATAATAACTGATCATTGTATGGCTATAAGAGGTGCTATAGAGGAGGTATTTCCTGATGTTCCTCACCATATTTGCCTATGGCATATTATGAGAAAGATTCCAGAAAAGTTAGGAAAGTACAAGGAATATAAAGCTATCAAGAAGCTCATGAAGAAAGCGGTGTACGATTCATTGAGAGATGATGAGTTTGAGAAAACATGGAGTATGATGACTGATACATATGGGCTACAAGATAATTGTTTTGGGTCTTTTGTATTGCAATTGATGCAGATTACAATAAAAAGATTACAGTAAAACTAAGAAAAATTTATATTTTCTGGGGGTTCTTTTCTTTGTGCCGATGGAGCGTCGATCTTGTACTCCGTTGACGCACCACCTAAGACAATGTGTTTTTTTACTATTGATGAGAACTTGATTGCTTGGAAGATAACTCAGTCTTCTCTTAGCATCGAAATTGAGTCGATTTCTCTATTCGTTCGTGTGTAAGTAGGTTGATCTCTCTATGATCCGCTTAGATCCTCAAAAATGAGCAATCTCCTCTCCTTTTATAGGCTAAAAGAGAGAGTTAATGGTCTTTAATTGTGGATTAAGTGGCCATCAAAATAGGAGATAGTGGGGAGCGGTTATCCCCTTGAAAATAGCCTTCAAACGGCTGTTTGGCAGGGTTCGCTGACTTGGCGAAGTTCGTTAAAGACAATTAGGCGAGAACTCGTTGAAGACGTTTAGGCGAGGCTCGCTGAAGACGTTTAGGCGGGGCACGTTGAAGACATGGGTGGGTCGTTGCTTCTGAATCGGTGGGCGTTGCTTCTAAATTGTGGATGACATGGCCCACGTGGATAACTGCTGGCGAAGTTCGCTGACATCAAGCGGCGAACTTTGCATGTTTGGGCTGAACCAAAATGGGCAGTATAGCGATGTTTGCGTGCTTGTTTGAGCGAGCTTCGCCATAGCTTGTTGTGAGCTCGACTTTGGGCCCATTTAAAGTTTTTAGCCCATGGGCGTTCACTTCTTGGTTCCAAGTTAAATATTGGCCTGGATAGAATAGATTTTAACCGTCTACAGTAATGAATGACTAAATTCATTATATAGAGACAAGCAATATTGGGTTCCTACTCTCTTAAAAGATATGTTCTGGATCGGGATGTCTACAACTCAAAGGAGCGAAAGTATGAATACTTTCTTTGTTGGGTACGCCCAATCTAAAACTTCATTAAAGCAATTTGTTAGTCAATATGAAATGGCTCTAAAAAGAAAATATGAAAAAGAATCACTTGTAGATTTTGATTCATTTCATAAGAGTCCGAAGTTAATCTCAGAATTACTAATGGAAGGACAATTATGCAAAATTTTACACCATTGGTATGTTCAAAAAGTTTCAAGATTAGATAAAATCTTTGGTCAACTGTAATACTTGATGTAGAACACATTGCGGATACTTTCATGGAGAAACAGGATCGTAACAAGCCCAAACGCGGACCCGGTCGAGGAAAATAGGTTGCAACGAAGAACGGGTCGTAACTTTCAATCCGTAAGTCGGATTTGGACGATTTTTTTTTAAAATCGCGTATTTTTTCGAGACAGAGCCAACTAAACCGACCGAGGTTTAGTTTGCTCATCATTCGTTTCGCCAAATTCCTTCCAGATTGAGAGATATCAGCGTTTTCGTCGATTTTTTACTATTTTTAGTAATGTTTTAGGAGTCTGTTTGGATTAGGAAGCAAATCCGGTTTGATTCCAAATTTGACCGATTTACTTTCCTAATCGTAGGGAGTCTTTTAAGGATAGTTTTCTTATTTCTATTTTTGGCAAAGTTCGGGTTAATTAGAGTTCTTATTTCTATTTTTAGTAGGAGTTCGAGTCCTTGCAGGATTCTTATTTGTTTTCTATTTAAACAGAGTCTTGTAAGCCCTAGAGGGATATCTTTTCATCAATAAAATTTGTGTTTAATACATTTTCTTCGTGGATTCGAAGCTCTTCGTGGATTCGGAGATCAACCCTCGGTGGATTCTGAGATTTCAACTTCCGCGCTGCGTCAATACTTCACAAGTTCAAGTAGATGGATCAAAGTTTACCTATGAGGTTAGAGAACATATAAAAAAGATAGATGGTAAAAAAATGGAATATAAAAATTTTAAAGTCATATATCAAGCAAGTGGAAATGAGGTTCATTGTATTTGTCGGGCTTTTTATTTCAAAGGCATTTTACGCAGACATGCTATTTGTGTGCTTAATCATCATAATGTGGATGAGATTCCATCACAATACATTCTAGATTGCTAGAGGAAGGATTTTAAATGTACACATTCTATTGTATGTTCTTCCAAGGATATAGTGCTTGCCACCTCGACTGACCGTTTTGACAATATATACAAGATGTGCTACAAATTTGTAGAGTTTGGTTCCATATCAATGAGAGGAATGGTTTTGTCAAACAAATTATTCAAGAAGCAATGGAAAAGCTTGATAGTTATAATTGCACTGTCAGTCAACCTCAAACAACACCTACTGAATGCGAAAGAAATTTCATTACTGTTGGCAACGAGGTTTCTGGAGCAAATGCAAATGAGGCTTTTCCTTTGATGAATGATGAAATCAAAAAAGATCATGATCCTGTGCATGTGAAGCGGAAGGGTCGGCCAAAAGAAAAACGACATCAATCTTTAGGGGAAAAAATTGTAAAAACCAAGAGAAAGAAGGTTTTTTAGTTTTATTAATCATATGATTTATATGTTTAAAAAGTACATATTTGATTAACTGGTGAAATTATTACTTACAGGTTCCTCAAAAAGTCTCTGATGTTAAAAAGCATAATTTTGTGTCCTACGACATAGCCAAAACTACCCAAGAGATGGTTAGTATCGCTAATTATATCACACTCTAAATTCTCTACATTTTCATTTCTCAAGTCTATTTTCAATTCTGAGTACTTTGCAGGGAGGACTTCAATCGACTATTCCATTAGTGCATCCACCATTAGGAGTTCAGTGGCATCGACAAATATTACTGGTAATGATTTATGGGTAGCAAATTGTGAGCGTCAAGAATTTGATATATATGCAAACTAAGTATGTTTATGTTGCTTTTATTTTTTATTTGTTAAAAAGGAACAAGACTACCATCAAATGATAGGCCCTGCAAGAACATCTTTGGGATTTCAACAAGTTATTCAGGTTTGGTTTATTAGAAAAATACTTACAACTATCACCATATTTCCCTTTTGCTATAAATCTTTTGAACGTATATTGTAGCAGTATCAAGGTTTTCAAACAAATCTACCAGGCGACTATACATTTCCAGTAGTAAACCAGCCTCCTTACTATACTATGATGCAAGCAAATCGACAATTTTATTTTCCTCATCAAATTCCGGTATGATCATAAATTAACTTGTGCAAAATTTATAGTGATTTGTTGACATCTCAAATTAGGTATCAGTTCTCATCTAATAGGCAATATACTTTAGTGTGTATATATTGGAGGATCAAGTCCGAAGAGCTCAGAGTTCCGCAGATAAGTAGAAGTGCAGGTATAGCATTAACAAAGAAAATTTTTCTTTGCTTATAAGTTCTTTCTCTTTGCAGATTTGATGGAAATTATTGAATCAATTTGGACTATTAATACATAAAATTTTCTTATACATGTTTTTATTTATTTTATTTATTTATTTATTTTTGTAGAAGTTTGCTACATGGAGAGTTGAACATGCTCCGAGTTGTCAAAACTGAAAAGCTTGTTTAAAATCAAATGGAAGAAAACTTTATTGTGGCTAAGCTACCCCATTTTGCTGTACATGCCTCTTAACCTTTGTTGTGAGAATCATCATTTTGTTTGCTTGGTACTATTGGTTTAGAAGTTTGAACTTTAATGTATGAAATCTCTACAGCACTTGCAAGAGTTTTCTATCATGTAAAAGCGACCTTTCCAATAGTTATTCAAACATTTATCTTTTTTCTCTTCTTATTTTTTTAGAAATAGTTCATTGATTCAACCTGTTAAAAATTCTTGTACAATGATCTCTGCAGCCATTCATTCAGTTAATTCATAGGTAAAGATACAATAAAATCAAGAGATAATAAAATATTCATAGTATGAGTTATAATTCCTCTGGTTTTCATGAAGTAGGGAATTAGTCCAGTATAGAATTTTAACTAAACAAGAAACTATTTTCATTTTCTACTACAAAGGAATTTCATACTAGATTGCAGACAAGCTATAATACTCCGAAGGTGAGCAAGTGTAAGTTCAGTTCGTATCATTGCATCGCAAACACGGTGTTCGACTACGCTTCTACCCTACAATTCTTTTGGTGACTATAGAATTGAAGTTGCACTCTTTTCTATTCGATGTGAGAGAACTATCAATTATATATATTCTTGTTCGTAATAGATTCTATCGCCCCACTGTTGAATATTAAATTACAACTAGTAGAAGCATCTCATATATTATTGATATCATATATAAGCTAACAAAAACTTAACATAGACACCCCTGAGCATCAACTTTTATTCACCAAGTTGAAAATTTCCTTTGTCATAATATTTGTTGAATTGAGGTTATGTAGCTGCTGCATGTGGATTGGTTTCATGGAGAGAATTTCACAGAAGAATGAAAGCAAAAAATATGACTAGAATTTGCTCTCAACGATCACTACGCTGAGACGGACGAGAGCAAAAAGGAAAGGAAAGAAAACTTTGGGTGGGGGGGGTGGGGGGGTTGAAGAGACGAAGATAATAAAGTAGCAAATAATTAATTATCCCAACAAATCTTCACTCATCTTGCCACATCAGCGCCGCTTAGGATGAGTATGAAAGTAGTACACATTATTATGTGTACAGTTATCATTTCTCTTAATAGTGTGCTATGACCACGGCGTTAACTCCAATGTATTATCTAAAAATACACGAATTCGGACTCCATTATTGATTTTGAGTCCAATCTTAAAGATTTCATTTTTATTTACATGATATTGTACATAGAATTATATTCATAGATATCTCTTCAATAACCCTGTCGGTTCAAAATCAGACTCCATTCCTGGTTTCGAGTCCAATCTTAAAGATTTCATTTTTTTTATTTGCATGATATTGTATTCTTAAAAATCACTTCAACAAGACGTCTACGGTGGGCTCAAAATCCACCTCATACATCGGGTACTAGTGGCATTAATTGGAAAGAATCATACACTTAGTGACTCATCACCGATTAATACCAAATATAAACATTTTCTATAACTGGTAGGTAGTAAGCATAGAAAATAAATTTTAGAAAAATGAGATGACTTGACTTCCTTTGCACAAGTCATATATCAACTTAACTATTGCGTGTATCTATCAACTCAAAATGAAATGTACAAGGCACTTTGCTTGCTGGCCAACCGCCAAGGGCTGCTTCAATCATATCACAGGGCCCAAATCTTCTAACCATCGATTTCTTTCAAGAAAAATGCAACCAATAATCAGATTTAGCTTTGATGAAGTACTATATTGAAAAATTGATCTCATTGGTATATAGCTTTGACGTATCTAATTGCAAATATTAATAATTGAATGGTTATTGTTGTGCATACAATCAAGATTGACATATGGATTCGCTAGACCACTTCATGATAGAATGTTGACTCAGTCAACCAAGTACGTAGTTTAACTCACTAGAGTGTGGGATATCCGCACTTAGTCTATAACTCGGTCACGACCCATGGACCTGACTTAAAAGCCCAGAATACAATGATATAGGTCCATGGTAACTGGTCTCAATAGGTTTGTTATCATGCCTTATCTCAACCCAGCCCATTCTTTGTGGCGGTTCGTCCTAATTGGAGATGATTGATTCGAATCGTATCCCATCCTCAACATACCATGTAAAGAGATATCAATCGAGTATCCAATCTATTTAATTGTCAACTTCCATAACAACATAATCTACATATACATCAGCTGTATCATCTTACAGTAATGAGGTACTGCCATGTGGTTACACTTGCCACCGAAGTAAATACCTTGCAGGTCAAGTAAATACCTTAAGGGCCAAGTACATACCATAACAACCTTGGCCATCAAGATGGTGACACGTGTAAAGGCTGATCTGACCTAGGCAATCAATATAAATACCTCTCCTACCTAAGGTAAGCTGAGATGAGTGCTTGACCTAGGCTCGCTATCGCTAACCTGGGTTAATGATCATCTCTTTCAAAAACCATAGGCTAAATACCTTTTGCTTGGGTCTCTTTCTACAAGAGTCCAACTTAGACATTAGAGGGGCGTTGGTGGATAGCCCACCATTATCAATCTGACACTTTTCTGTGTATTAGAGGCAACTCATCAATCTCAAGCAAAGGTCAACACTAGAACACTCTCCAGCCATCTAAGTTAATCGAGAGGCCCTCTTCGACAAGTCCAATCTTACAAGCTCAATCTAGTATGTTTTTGTAGTATCAATAGTTGGCGCTCACTAGGGGTCGAAACGAACCAAATAATTAACAAATAGTTCTTTAATTATTCAACTAACTATTCGGCCATATTCGATCCAGTAGTTCATATTTAATATTTAACCAATGATATATTCGATTCGTTTGCTTATCAAATATTCGTTTAAAATTTGATCGCTTATAATTTGTATTATTACACATATGATTTTATATTTTCAACCTACTTATATTTTCTACTTAAGTTCTATATACTAATTTTGAGAAACTTAAAGAATCTTAAATCAGTTTTCTAATGAAATATTTCAATTATATATATACACACACACACATCATAACTATAAAGAAATAATTTTCATTTATGAATTTAAATACTAATTAAAATTTAAATTCTTTAGCATAATAAATATACTTTGGCATTCGATGAATATTCGTGAACATTCATGAATATTTATCAAATACCGAGTATTCGAGTTCGAATTCAAAAAACTACAGACATGGATATTTGAATTCGGGTTCGAATTCGAACAAATACAAATACGAATATCTCAATATTCAATTCGATTCGTTCATTTACCACCCCTACTCACCATGGGGCCTCATTTTGTTCGGCTTTGAGCGATGAATGGTGAAGGTCACTTATAAGAAAAGATGAACATTTCAAATTCTAACAGGGAAGAGAACACACCATCAATGCAACAAGACCAGATGGTGGCCATGATCACGGCGATTGTGGAAAAGTAAATTAAAAAAGCTTTTGAAAAGATAAGCTTGACCTCGATTCCCAAGCTTGACCTCAATTTTCAAAGAAGAGAATAAGATGCCTTGATGACAATCGCACAACCTTGCAGACGATCTGCACTACCCTTATGCCTCAATAAGTTTCACTCTCATGTCCAAAGAATGAATGAAACAATAATTCGACCAGATCTGAATGCCGACAAATGGGATCGATCAAAAGAACAAAGAAACAATACCACTAGAACTACTCAAGATTAGCCAAGTAGACATAACATGACAACTGGGTATTCAAACTTACACTATGGTTATTACAACAACCAAGCATATGATCCAGATCACCCTGGGTATAGGCCCAAACCAATCAGAATGACCTACAATAGGTTCAATTTGATCTGCGAAGCCTTTGATGATGCTCTCGATAGAAGCTCGCCCTTGACTGATGACATCATGAACAGCCCTATCAGCCGATCAATATTCCCAAGATGGAGGTCTATAAGGAGAAGGAGTGCCCCATTGAGCATTCAAGCAATTACGATCCATCAACCGTTTAATGTGTCAATACTTCTCAAACACTTTGAGTGCAAAGGCCAAGTTCTGGTACAACTCCCTCCTTAAAAAGTCCAACCACAACATCCGACAACTCTCTAACCTCTTAGTCAATCATTTACTTACCGAAATAAGAGGAAGACCTCTTCAACTATGTTGCTTAAACAAAAACCATAAAGGAGTACTTAAGCGATACCAAGACAAATGCCTTGACGTGTAGGATCCATATGATCACGTCACCATAGATGGGATGTTGTACAGGTTGACCCATAAAGCTCTCCGACAAGACTTATTCAAGAAACCACCAAGGATTTTTGATGAACTTATTCATTGATCCAAAGGCCATATGGATGCAAAAGAATCCAAGTCAATGGTTGAGCCTGACCAAGAAGACATGAAGGAGAATAGCCCAACTAAACTAGATGGTAAGTAGGGAGAAAAGGAAGCGAGAGGGAGACTAGCCTAGGTGATTCACAGCCTTCATTCCCTTGAACAAGCCATTATCACAGGTGTACACACAAGCTAAGCAGTAAGGATACCTGGGCAAGACACCCCAAAAGCTAATGGGAGACTGTAACAAGCGGGACAAAAGCAAGTATTGCCATTACCATAAAGATAGCAGGCATTAACTGATAACTGCAGAGCTCGACAATAGGATGTTAAGGAGTTAATATGACAAGTGAACCTAGCCCAGTGCATAAAGCTCGGACATGGTCAAGAAAAGCTCGATAAAAACTCAGGTTCAACGAAAGAATACCAAGTATACGTGATTGAGCAAATCTTAAAGAAAGAAGTATCTTGTGTTTGGATCAAAAATGATGAAAGCTCTGCATCATCGTGAAATGATGTCATGCTGACCTCATTGAAAGTAGAATCTCCTTATGATGTAATATTAGGACAACCTTTTCTGAACAACTTCTGGGTGATAATATCCACATGTCATAAGACGTTAAGATTTTTTATCAAACAGGGAATAGGAGAAGTGAGTTGTGACCCGAAGGGGTTACAACAAGTAGTACCATCTGCAGAAAAAACCAATGACGAACTGGGTGGCCACACCACCTTAGCCTAGAAGATGTAGCAGAAGTGACAGTGACCCAAATCGGGGGTCAGCTAGAGTAAGGCCAATTACAATGCTGGAATGCCTTACCGAAGATAAGGCTGACCCTCCAGGGTGCACCTTCCTACGATAGGGCTTGGTTAGAGTGGCAGGGCATCCAGGCTAACTCTCATTTAAAAAGAAATTTCTAAAGAGGAAAATAAAGAACAAAGTCCGAGGCTTAGGGGTGGCAATTCTGACCCAAACCCAATAACCCACCCGGAACCACCCAATATGAGACCCACCCAAACCAACCCATTTAGCTAAATGGGTCTAATTGGGAGGGTAACTATTTCTGTAGAGATTAAATGGGCGGATCTTGACCCACCCATGACCCACCCAAAACTTAACCGACTAAAAAAACCCCAGAAATCTCTCCCGACTCCTCTCTGCGATTCCTCTCTCCGAAACCCTAAAAATCTCGTCTCCCCTCTCACTGCGATTCCTCTCTCCGAGCGTTGATTCCTCTCTCCGAGCGCCAATTCCTCTCTCTCCGGTGATCCTCGTTAAACCCAACACCACCAAGCCCTAATTTCTCCGACGATCTCTCCGGCTCTTTGGATGGAGCACCGAGCCCTAATGTCTTTGACGATCTCTTCCGCTCTTTGGATGGAGATTTTGATGAAAGCCTAGTAATTCATCTCTCTGATCTTGTCCTCGACGTCGATTTGTTTAGCTAGAGCCTAGACGGTATAAACCCTAACCTTTATTTCTAAATTCATAAGTTTACTTCTTTAATTATTGTGGTTGGTTGCAAATTGATAAATTTGTTTTGTTAAACTTTCGTCCAATCTTAATCTGATACCTGAACCAATAAATTGCGCTCGTGTAGTCGTGGATGCCAATTTTGAAAACAAACCTGAAAACAAACTGGAGTATTCTGTTCAAAGGCTTTGAGTGGTTCAATCTGAAAAGTATTTCCTGATGTTTTATATATATCCACTTGTATTGTTTATTCTTGCATGATTTCTTTTATAATTGGATTAATTGCGCACAAACCCCCCTTATTTACCTGCAATAATGAAACTACATGGGTAGTAGGGGAGTTCGGATCCTCTCAGAACCGGGCGTATCGGTTCTTTTATGCGGAGTCCTAACTCATTGCCGCGTGTACCACTTCTTCGTAGCATCTTCCCAAATCCCATTAATTGCGGGTTTACTTAAATTTGTCTATTAATGATGATTAGTTAAAACTAATTCATTCAAATCTAAAAGGCTTTTAACAGAAAGGAATGCCAACCGTCTAAATATAATTTAAAACAATACGAAAGTGATTAGAGACCTAATTCCTTATGTTATTCATCATCTCATTTTCCCTGTACATGCTAATTAAAGAAAGAATTTGGCTTTCATTATTTTATCTGCTCTTAGATTTTCATGTTACATTCAAATGAAACAATGATGTCATATAAATTAATTATCAATAAGTTTTCATGGTATTAAAGTTAAAGATTTATATATGCTCAGAAACATAGTTGTAATATATGATCACCTTTCATTTGAAATTGAGCTCATTACTTATAAGCACTTCCAATATTTTTCTTCACTGCTATTTTTCTTGTTTATATATGAGAATGTAACATATACAAAAGCTATTTTATTAACTTACAATATTTGATTTGATATTAAATAGTTATTTTTTTGTTTCAGTTACCATGTCTTTGAATGAATTTACTGCATGTGATGATGGTAGTGAATCTGATAATGAAACTGTATCTAAACGTAAAAGAAGAGCAAAATCAAAAGTTTGGGAGTATTTTACTGAGTTGCCTGTTGATAGTGATGGGAAAGCTAAAGTTCAGTGCAAGAAATGCGACCAAGTTTATGTTAGTGGTTATGGTACCACAAATATGTTGAGGCATATTCATTCTTGCCCAAAACGGGATATAGATGAGGCTGATTCATCATGGAAAACCATGCCATTAGATCAAGATAATTACAGAGAAATGTTGGCTAGGGTCATTGCATTGCATGGTTATCCATTCCGTTTTATTGAACATCGAGGGATCCGCGAGTTACACACATTTTTAAATCCTGAAGTCAAGCATATCTCGAGGAACACCACTAAAGCTGATTTGCTTAAGTTGTACAAGAAAGAGAGAGAAATTCTTAAACAAACTTTGAAGCTAGTTCCTAGCAGAATCAGTCTAACTACAGACTTGTGGACCTCTTCAACATCAGATTACTACATGTCTCTTACTGCACATTACATTGATGAGCAATGGATCTTGCAAAATAAAATATTAGCTTTGTCTCATGTTTCACCCCCATATAGTGGGGCAATTTTAGTAGAGAAGCTATTTCATTTACTGAAGGAGTGGGGCATAGAAAAAAGAATTTTCACTGTTATATTGGATAATGCATCTTATAATGATGCTTTTATGAAAATTTTAAAAGCCCATCCTGCTTTAAAGGAGCATTTTGTCTCCAATGGTGAATTTTTGCATGTACGATGTTGTGCTCACATTTTAAATCTTGTTGTGCAAGATGGCTTAAAAATAATTGATAAATCTTTATCCAAGTTTAGAGAATGCATTAAATATGTGAAGAGTCCCCCTGGAAGGAAAAAGAAGTTTGCAGAGTGTATCGAACAAACTTGTTCAGTTAGTGCAAAGAAAATTCAGCAAGATGTGTCCACTAGGTGGAATTCCACCTTTTTAATGTTGGAGAGTGTTTTATCTTTTCGTCGGGCATTTGAGCAATTGAAGGTAATCGATTCAAATTTTACATGTTGTCCATCAACTGAAGAATGGGTAAAGGCTAAAAGAATAGCAGAGTTCTTAAAACCTTTTTATGAAGTGTCCACTCTTTTTTCTGGAAGTAAATACCCAACTTCTAACTTATATTTTGGTGGAGTGTGGAAGATACAAAAATGCATAAAGGAGGAGATGAGAAGTGAAGATGAAGACATAAAATCCACGGCAAATGATATGGAGAAAAAGTTTAATAAATATTGGAAGTGTTATAGCAAGATTTTGTCTTTTGCAATCATCTTAGACCCTCGTTATAAGGTGAAATATGTAGAGTTCTGTTTTCAAAAAGTGGGTCTTGGTTCTACTCATGTGGTGACTATCTTGGATAAGTTAAAGCTTCTTTACAAAGAATATGAGAGAGCATTAAATGATATATACATGGCTGGTGGTAGTTCAGAAGAGGCCTTTGAAGATGTTCGTGATGATGAGATGCTTGAGTTTTAATAGTTTGAGAGCCAACTAGTTTCAGTCAGTAGGACCAAGTCTGAATTACAAGAGTATTTAGATGAAAAGATGCTTAGTTGGAAGAAAAATGAGAATCTGAATGTTCTTGAATATTGGAAAGCAGAATGTGAGAAGCGTCCTCAATTATCCATGATAGCTCGTGATATACTCAGTATCCCTGTTACTTCAGTGGCCTCTGAATCTGCTTTCAGCATAGCTGGTCGTGTGCTTGATAAGTATCACAATCGTCTTCTTCCGAAAAATGCCGAAGCTCAAATATGCACTGGTTCATGGTTAGATGGGATTCATTGTAAGTTGCTTACTTTTTCTTGTTACTTTTTATAAATTTATGGTGTACATGTTTGTGTTATATTAGATTAACATAGTTGTTTCCTATGATCTAAATGCAGCTTTGGCAGATATTGAAGAAGGACATTTATTGGTGCATGATTTTAGTGACATTCAGATTTTTGAATCTGAAGGCGAAATCTAGATGTGTATTTTCTTTGAGGTATTCTCTCTTCCTTTTCTTTCTTGATGACATTGATGGAAAATGAACCTAAAAGGTATTTATCTTATACGAAGTGCTTACTGTTGGTCTATTTCTAACCTTCAGGTCTATGATACTAATCCATCGTAGAAATTTCCACATGTATTTGGGTAGTGTAGCTTGTACGTCAAGATCTTTGGTATATATCTTATAGGAAGTGCTTGAAAATTTACTACCGAGGTCGGTTGAAATAAGATTGATCTAATTGGTTCTTCATGAGATCTTTATGATGTATATTTTATGTTTGCACTTTACCATTGTAACATATGATTTTTGTTTAACCTCAAATAGGAGAAGGATCTGTTAAGTCCTCAGTAGCAAGTGCTTGAATACAAAACCCTCAATCTCCACTTCCTTTTCCTCATCATCCAAAGTTGCGAAGCTTCATCTTCTGGGCTGCTCTCTTCAATCACACCCATATCCATCCGTAAAAGCTCGATGCTCGGATGGCTTGTCTGCTGGAGGATCTCATGGTGGTTCCTCGAGATGGTGGTCAATGAGAACTTTCACCAAACTTGTTGCAACCTCTTCAAGCGAGCGGTGGTCCTTAGGCTGCGATACTTCTAGCTCACCAACACCAACATATCACGATCATCATTTACCTCAACTGATCTCAACACTTGCAGAGTATGCTCAAAGCTATTGAAGGAGAAATCTCCATGGAGTGGTCAGAGGATAGTCTCTACCAATGAACTACTAGTGGCTGCGGTTCTCATATGTGGTCATGCGTATCACGCTGATTGCTTAGAAAGCATAACATCAGAAATAGACAGATATGACCCTCCTTGCCCTATGTGCACCAAAATTTCAGAACTTGGAGATTAAGGCATGGAGATTGACCAGAATTGAAATACAATTGAAGAAAATTGAAATATGAAGGTTCATGTTAGCCAAGCAGAAACTGAAGTCACAAGGAATGGGTTGAAGCTTTTGTTTGTAGCTTATGGATTGGTTCCTTTGTTCTTTTCGTCCAAACTTGTAGTCTTCTTGATCTTCTATATATGATGCCATATATGAAAGGTCATATGTTTTCTATTTGTAATAGCAGCAAAGATTTTACTAGGATAAGAAACTTGCAACAGAATGAAATCTAGTTGATACTTGGATGCAATTAGTGAGCTTTCACTTATTTTGGTAGTGGTTGGATGCTGTATAAGCAAAGTTTTGGTAGTTTATGTATCATTCAATTTATTGCTTTCATTGGTGAACTCATCTCTAAGTTTTGACAGAAAACCCCCTGAAAGTTGGCAGAAAACCCCCTGAAAGTTTGCAGAAAACCCCCTAAAAATTGGCAAAAAACCCCCTGAAAGTTTGCAGAAAACCCCCTAAAAATTTACAGAAAATCCCCTAAAAGTTTGCAGAAACCCCCCCTGAAAGTTTGCAGAAAACCCCCTGAAAGTTTATAGAAAACCACCTAAAAGTTTGCAGAAAACCCCTAAAATTGGCAAAAACCCCGAAAGTTTGCGAAAACCCCCGAAAGTTTGCAGAAAACCCCGAAAGTTTATAGAAAACCACCTAAAAGTTTGCGAAAACCCCTAAAATTGGCAAAAACCCCGAAAGTTTGCGAGAAAACCCTAAAATTCTGAGAAAATCCCTAAAAGTTTGCAGAAAACCCTAAAATTCTGAGAAAATCCCTAAAAGTTTGCGAAAACCCCTAAAATTGGCAAAAACCCCGAAAGTTTGCAGAAAACCCTAAAATTGGCAAAAACCCCGAAAGTTTATAGAAAACCACCTAAAAGTTTGCGAAAACCCCTAAAATTGGCAAAAACCCCGAAAGTTTGCGAAAACCCCCGAAAGTTTGAGAAAACCCCGAAAGTTTATAGAAAACCACCTAAAAGTTTGCGAAAACCCCCGAAAGTTTGCGAGAAAACCCCGAAAGTTTATAGAAAACCACCTAAAAGTTTGCAGAAAACCCTAAAATTCTGAGAAAATCCCTAAAAGTTTGCGAAAACCCCCGAAAGTTTGCAGAAAACCCTAAAATTGGCAAAAACCCCGAAAGTTTGCAGAAAACCCTAAAATTGGCAAAAACCCCGAAAGTTTGCGAAAACCCCCGAAAGTTTGCAGAAAACCCTAAAATTCTGAGAAAATCCCTAAAAGTTTGCAGAAAACCCTAAAATTCTGAGAAAATCCCTAAAAGTTTGCAGAAAACCCTAAAATTGGCAAAAACCCCGAAAGTTTATAGAAAACCACCTAAAAGTTTGCAGAAAACCCCGAAAGTTTGCGAGAAAACCCTAAAATTCTGAGAAAATCCCTAAAAGTTTGCGAAAACCCCCGAAAGTTTGCAGAAAACCCTAAAATTCTGAGAAAATCCCTAAAAGTTTGCGAAAACCCCCGAAAGTTTGAGAAAACCCCGAAAGTTTATAGAAAACCACCTAAAAGTTTGCAGAAAACCCCGAAAGTTTGAGAAAACCCCGAAAGTTTGCGAAAACCCCTAAAATTGGCAAAAACCCCGAAAGTTTGCGAAAACCCCCGAAAGTTTGCGAAAACCCCTAAAATTGGCAAAAACCCCGAAAGTTTGCAGAAAACCCTAAAATTCTGAGAAAATCCCTAAAAGTTTGCAGAAAACCCTAAAATTCTGAGAAAATCCCTAAAAGTTTGCAGAAAACCCTAAAATTCTGAGAAAATCCCTAAAAGTTTGCAGAAAACCCTAAAATTGGCAAAAACCCCGAAAGTTTGCAGAAAACCCTAAAATTCTGAGAAAATCCCTAAAAGTTTGCAGAAAACCCCCGAAACTTGCATATATATAAAAGCTTCTAAAAATCTGTTCCCTATGATTTGAACAAAATCAAATATGGGAAAATCCTCCTTAAGAAAAAATAACAAGTCAGCTGACAAGCTACTACGTTTTTGTCTAAAGGGAGTTAAAAACAAAAAGACACACATATAAGTGTGTAAGAGCTATAAAATATTTTCTATATAAAAAAAACCTAAGGGTTATTAGGAAGCATCCTCAGAGGGCTTCCCTCAAAAAACTTGGGATAACACTCGAAACGCTTTAGTGGAGGAATAAATTCAAGGTCCAAGTGATCATACACATGAAGCCTCGCAATGTCAGATAGCCCGGGGTCATACAATTCTGAAATATTGCAACCGAGTCCAAAAGCTTCTCATCTGAGCAGCAATATCTGCTATTGATAGCATTCTTATGCTCAATAGATTCCAACTTTGCTACCCTAGTGTTAGAACGCAAACTTCCACATTTCCTAACCTTTTATTGAAGCCCGGGATCAAGCTAAGTAATCTAAAGAAGCCGACGAAACGAGGATCCAATATGAAAAGAAATCAAGTAAAAATCATGTTCAAGATGATTAGCCACAAAGAAACGACGATATCTCCCAATCCGTAAGACGAAATTTAATATATAATATATGAAAATCGCCTATCTCGACGAGACGGAGCTAACTACATTTTTAAAATTTTAAGATTCTAAACGTTCGACCAACCGATTGGCCAATCGGTCGGCCAACCGATTGGTCAACCGATTGGTGAATGGCAGTTACAGATTTGTGGCCAGATTTGATTCCTTTGTTGCCAAGTTTCATCTAAGGGTTCTCCTTCATTGCTGTAGGCTATAAATAGAAAGGTAGAGTGAGGGGTTTGAGGTGTGAAATATTTTGTAAAAACTCCATTTGGAGAGGAGGGTTACTCTTAATTGAGAATACCTTTCAAAATTTATAACTTTGTTACACAATAAATAAAATTTTTCACCCCTTCAATTTTCTTTCTCTTCTTCTTGTCCAAGGACCAAAAGGAGGATGAGATGAAGATCAGGAGTTGTTGGTTTTTCTTTTATTTTTTTCATTTCTTTTTTCATTTCTTGTTCATTTATATGCTTTGTACCTTAGATTTACTTTCATGCAACGTCTTTAATTCTTGTATTTACTTTCTAGTATAGATTTTTCTTTTCTTTAATTCACCTTGAGACTAGAACCCTCTAGGGAATTACCCTCTTCTAAGTGTGGAGCTAATATTTGTGGGATCCCTAGAGATTGTTTGAAACTAGCTAAAAAATCTAACTTATTCCCATAAGATTGAGATAAGCTAAGTGGATCTACTTTAGATGCTTCATATCTTTAATTAATCCTCCATACTTTACCTTCTTTATTTTCTTCTTATACTCACTTTTCATTTGTTTGTTTTTCTTCAATTTTCTTTCTCCTCTCTTGATTTCTTTTTCTTTTTATTTGCACAAATCACAATCACTCTCTATCTCTCAAACTCATTTTCTTTTATTTTCACTTTACCACCATGATCTTTAAATCCCTCCACACTCACTTTCTTCCTCATTTTTATCACACACATTTTCTAATCTCTCCACTTTTATTTTCTTCTTCATTTTATTGCGCATAATTCACAATCACTCTCTCTAACCTCTTCACCACCACTTTCACCATGTTTTACTTTTATTTTGAATAACTCCTAATTATCGTGCACATAATCTAAAAAGAACCAAACTTGGATAACTCCTACTTCACGTTCCTCATGGGATCAATAACTTTATATAATATAACTTGATCAAGGTTGTATACTTACAACTTAAAGGTAATCCCGTTTTTACCCCATCAAGTTTTTGGCGCCGTTGCCGGTGAACGGTGTTAAGTAGGAAATTTTTCTATTTTAGTTCTTTAAATTGTGTGTTTTTTTTGTGAAGGAACTTGGAGCTTGAAAATTAAGAGTTGAAGATTCGAGATTGAAGATTTGCCTCCAACGAGGCTTTGGATTGTTTTTGTGTGGGTAACTCTTCTTTCTAGTGTGTGTGTGTGTCTATATATATATATATATATATATATATATATATATATATATATATATATATATATATATATATATATATATATATATATATATATATATATATATATATATATATATATATATATATATATATATATATATATATAGACATTCTTTCTTGTTGACCATAATAAAATCTATCCTCCACTTGGACTTTGACTAAAAGATAACAAATTCAAACAATTTCCACCTCTCTCACATTGTTTGTTGCTAACCATAAGTAAAACAAAAAATATTTTTACTTTGGCATCCTTTTTAGTTGCTTTTAATTTCTAGGGTTGCATTTCATATAATAGTAGGAATTCACCAAAGTGATTTGAGCATCTTGATTTGGCACTCACTAGAAAATATTTTTAAGGGCAAAACCCCCTAATCAAGATAAGGTGAGCGATTTCATCACCCTTTTCTTAGCCCACAAATCACTAATTCCTCACTACACAAACCCAAGCCTTCTAAAACTCATTAGACGTTGGCCCCTAAGGATTCGAGCTCATTAAGGAATAAGAAATCCTTAAGTAAACCAGTCCAAGTTTATTTGGATTAATTGGTGTCAAAGGCAAGGTTTAGGGGTTGCGTAAAGCACTCCGCAAGGAACGAGGTACTTAATTGATCTTTGATCTCCCTCTAATACTATCCGTACCTGGCTAATTATTCGAGTAAACTTTGATCTTTTCACTAAGGAAATTTTTGGTTAGGAGCTGGTCTAGTGAAGTTTAGGCTTAACCCTAGAAGTTAGGGTGATTGAAAAGTGTTTGCATTGATTTGTTTTAGTTAGGTTTTCCTTTTTCTTTTCTCATCATCATCTTTTTAAATTTTTTTTATTTTCTTTCCTTTCTTTCCTCTTAAAAAAAATAACTTAGTTTATCTTAGATTTTTTTATATAAAAAAAATATTATTTCGGTGTATGCAAACTTGGATTAGGGATAATACAAACCGTTTAATTCGTATTGATTCATCTTTTCAAGCCTACGAAATGAACAACCCTAACCCACCCGTTCTTCATAATATATGCTATCCAACTAGGAATGCAATCCCTTCTTGCATAAAGCTCCCCGATGTTAATGGAACAAATTTCGAACTTCGACCGCATTTCATAAACATGCTTCCAAAATTCTTAGGAAATGAAACCAAAGACGCATATATCTTTATCTCCGAATTTGAAGAAGTTTACCTCATGATTAAAATGAGAGACTAATCCGAGGATGCGATTAAGCTTGCCTACAAATTCTATCTCAACTTAGGACGAATTTGTCACCGTTTTTCTAAAGAAAAGTTTCCCTATCCACAAAATGGTTAAGCTTAGAAACAGCATTCAAAATTTTAGGATTGTCCCGGGCGAGCCATTCTGGAAGTATTTTGATAGATTTAAGGATCTCCTCATCCAATGTCCTCATCATGGTCTTGAAAAGTGGCGATTATGCCAAATCATGTATGAAGGATTGGATTATTTTTTAAAAACTTCTTTAGAGTCAATGTGTCATGGGGATTTCATGAAGAAAAATGCTGATGAAGCCTGGGATTTTTTTAGAGAGTTTATCTGAGAAAACCATGTACTGGGAACACTGTGATGACCGAGTTTCATCAGTTCCCCAACCCAAAACCAGTGCTTTTTCCTTAGAGACGAACATAGCCTCTGAAGCAAAGATGGCTACAATCATGCGTAGGTTAGAAGCTTTAGAAATCAAAGAACGAGCTCCAGCTCAAATCAATTAAGTTTCTACCTCAGGTTGTCACAACTGTCTTTCTCCATCTCATGTTTCAGAGGAATGTCCTCTCTTAGGAAACAATCAACCACTAGGACAGGTAAACGCTGCATTCCAGCGTCCAGTGAATGATCCATTTTCTCCAACTTATAATCCAGGTTGAAGAAATCACCCGAACTTTGTATGGAATCAGGAAAACTACTCCGTGCATTAAAATTTCACTCCCTCTTCAAACCAACAATTTCCTAGGGGAAACACAGTTCCTTTCGGGTCTCAAACAAATTTTCAACAACCAAATCTGCCATATCCAAATCAGTCTCTTCATCAATCTATAAATCATACTCCTTCGAACTCTGATCATGATAAACATTTAAATGTTTTGGAAAAGGATTTAGAAACCATAATTAAGGCCTCTACACAAACCACTAACTTGTTGACTCAAACATCCAACACTTTGAATACCTTTATGCAATCAACCGGACAAATTCTCACTTCTAACACTCAAGCCATAGCTAGATTAGAAATCCAACTTGGACAACTAGCTAGTGCTGTGAGTGAAAGAGAAAAAAGAATATTTTCGAGTCAACCCGTGACCAACCCTAAGGACACGGGATCAAGTTCATCCTACCAAGCTCAAGTGAATGCAATCCATTCACTACGGTCAGGAAAATAAGTTGATAATCAAGTTAGAGTGCCTCCAAGTGAAACCCTTAAACCAGAACAAATTATCTCTCCTTCCGATGAATCTATCCAGCAATCACCCGTTTCTAATGAACAAGAGCCTGAACCCGAACCTGAGCTTAATTTTGATAGGTTTAAACCAGTTGCTCCATACCCAGATAGACTCAGGCCTAGGAATCACTCCTCTCAGGAGGAAAAGATCCTAGAAATCTTCAAGCAGGTTAAAGTCAATATTCCTCTTTTAGATGTCATTGAACAAATTTCTTCTTATGCCAAATTTTTAAAGGAATTATGTACCAAAAAGAGGAGAATAAATGTTTCAAAGAAAGTCTTTCTTACCGCCAATATCAGTGATGTCCTCTCAAAGTCTGTACCATTGAAACATAAGGATCCTGGTTGTCTTACCATCCCATGTGTCATCGGTAACACTCGTATCGATAAAGCGCTTTTAGACTTAGGGGCCAATGTCAACTTACTTCCGTATTTGATCTATCAACAACGGGGCGTTGGGGAGATCAAGCCAACTAGATGCACACTTCAGTTAGCTGATAGATCTGTTAAGGTCCTTATGGGTGAAATAACAGATGTATTGATAAAGGTTGGTGATTTTATTTTTCCTGTTGATTTCGTAGTCCTGGAAACACAGCCCATTTTCAATCCCAAAGGATAAATAACCGTGATCTTAGGAAGACCGTTCTTAGCCACTTCTAATGCTCTCATCAACTGTAGAACTGGTCACATGAAACTGTCCTTTGGGAAACTGACTGCTGAACTTAATATTTTCAATCTAGGAAACAATATTGATAATCAACCTTTAAAAATAAATTACCTTCAGGAAACTTCAATTGAGGAGGAGAATGAATCAGATCTGGGTTTCGAGGAAATTTTCGGTGAAGAACTGTTGTTTTTAGAAAAACCAGTTGATTTTGAGAAAACTGAACTGCTTGAACAAACCTTTGAAGAACTCTTCTCGATGAACTTAGCTTTTAGAAAACAAACAATCGAATTTAAACCCTCAAATATAGATCTTATGTTTGAGAAAAATTTCAATGAAAATTTGGTTGCACAAACTTTTGATAATAAAGAAGCTAAGTTCAAATTGCATAACACCATTGAAACCTACCATGAATTATTGCAAAATCATTGAACCCCTTGGAATGTTTTGAATCGAGCACTTCATTGTTTATATCATTTTAAATCTCTTTAGAACTGAGATAGAATCTTCAACAATAAGGTAGGATTTAATGTAGAATTTAAACTTCTCATCTTTCATCTTTTATTCTACTTTTGCTTGTCTTTGTGTCTCATCATAATAATAAAAGAATTTATTCTTCTCTCATTTCGAGTTTCTTGTTATTTTTGAAAAAAGAAAAAAAAGAAAATTTGACTTCATCCTCCTCATACCAAAGGTAATTGTAGATTTGTTTTATCATTGTTGAAGCCGGCCGAATAAATGTATGTACTTTAATTTTATCTGCTTTACTATGTGCATTAAGGACAATCTGAAATTTAGGTGTGGGGGTGGGGATTAGTCATTTTTCCTCTTTATCTTAGTCATTTTTCCTCTTTTTCTTACCATATTTTTTCTTTTGATGTCATTTTAAATAAAAATTTATTGTCACTTGCCAACTTAATAGAGTTGATTAATAATTGATCTATTTGATAAAATTTAAATTTTCTAATCCTTAGTTAGTTTTATACTCAAGTTTACCTTTTATGATAACTCCAAATAAATTTCTTAAGAAATGATTTTCAAAGTAGTTTATTTCACTTAAGTATTTACTTAGACTTTTAATTAAAGTAATGAAATTTTTGCATGCTTATCTTAGAGTTGAAAATAAATATTCAAGTTGTCTTGATCTAAATATTGTTTTGACATATATATATATATATATATATATATATATATATATATATATATATATATATATATATATATATATATATATATATATATATATATATAAAAAAGAAACTAACTTTACAAAAAAAGAGTGTGAAAATGGGCACCAATTAAAATTCTTTTAAAATCCAAGGTGGTTTTATCTTACTAAAGCCTTAGTTGACCGAGTAATTAAGTCCAAGGAGTATTTCTATGCTTAATGATCTAAGCCCAATGGGTTGGGATCCATTGGCCCAAAACTCATTAAATGGTCACGTGAAAGCCGATCAAGAAGAACAAAATCACCAAGGAATAAAGAGTTTTTAAAAATAATAAAAAATGTTAATTTACTAACAATATTTTTATATATATAGTTATATTGATATATATGTTCTTGAAAAATAAATTAGTTAAGAGACTTGAAAATTGTTTAAAACAAAGAGTTAGCATGTTCCTTTCAAAAATTTTAAATTAAATTTTCTAAGTTAGACTTGGTTTTGTATAGCTATAATGAAAAGATTTTCTAAAGAAAATTACCTTGGAGTTATATATAAAAATATTTTCTTGAGTAAAACTAGCTTAAATTAGAATGTTAAATATATCAAGTGAATTAATTATACTTTGACTTTTTTAAATTTGCAAGTGGACTGAATTTTGTGGGTACATTCACTGCAAACCCTCACAAGACTACAATTCGTCCACTAGGGTAACCTAGGGGTTTAAAGGCTTATTGTATGCGCTAAATACAACCGCGATTCCTGCGAAAGTGAGTTAGAATTTTTCTTTCTCTTTCAATTTCTTTCTTTGCTAGAGGACTAGCAAAAGTTTAGGTATGGGGGTATTTGATAATCACATTTTTATTATAATTTTACACCCTCATTATCTAGTTTATATCAATAAATATACCACTAATAATACGTTTTATCTTAATGTGCAGGTTAATGAAGATTAATGAATAAAAGCTCAAAAAGAACTCAAATTTCCATATTTCCTAACCTTTTATTGAAGCCCGGGATCAAGCTAAGCAATCTACAGAAGTCGACGAAACGAGGATCCAATATGAAAAGAAATCAAGTGAAAATCATATTCAAGATGATTAGCCACAAAGAAATGATGATATCTCCCAATCCGTAAGGCGAAATTTAACATATAATATATAAAAATCGCCTATCTCGACGAGACGGAGCTAACTACATTTTTAGAATTTTGAGATTCTAATCAATCAATTAACCGATTGGTCAACCAATTGGTGAACGACAGTTACAGATTTGTAGCCAGATTTGATTCCTTTATTGCCAAGTTTCATCCAAGGGTTCTCCATCATTGCTGTAGGCTATAAATAGAGGGGTAGAGTGAGGGGTTTGAGGTGTGAAATATTTTGTGAAAACTCCATTTGGAGAGGAGGGTTACTCTTAATTGAGAAGACCTTCCAAAAATTATAACTTTGTTACATAATAAATAAAATTTTTTACCCCTTCAATTTCGTTTCTCTTCTTCTTGTCCAAGGACCAAAAGGAGGATGAGATGAATATCAGGAGTTGTTGGTTTTTCTTTTATTTTTTCATTTCTTTTTCATTTCTTGTTCATTTATATGCTTTGTAGCTTAGATTTACTTTCATGCAATTTACTTTCATGCAATGTCTTTAATTCTTGTATTTACTTTATAGTATAGATTTTTCTTTTCTTTAATTCACCTTGAGGCTAGAACCTTCTAAGAAATTACCCTTTTCTAAGTGTGGAGCTAATATTTGTGGGATCCCTAGAGATTGTTTGAAACTAGCTAACAAATCCAACTTATTCTCATAAGATTAAGATAAGCTAAGTGGATCTACTCTAGATTCCTCATATCTTTAGTTAATTCTCCATACTTTACCTTCTTTATTTTCCTCTTATCCTTGCTTTTTATTTATTTATTTTCCTTCAATTTTCTTTCTCCTCTCTTGATTTCTTTTTCTTCTTATTTGCACAAATCACAATCACTCTCCATCTCTCAAACTCATTTTTTTATTTTCACTTTACCACTTCCATCTTTAAATCCCTCCACACTCACATTCTTCCTCGTTTTTATCACACACATTTTCTAATCTCTCCACTCTCATTTTCTTCCTCATTTTATTGCGCATAATTCACAATCACTCTCTCTAACCTCTTCACCACCACTTTCACCATGTTTTACTTTTATTTTTAATAACTCCTAATTGTCGTGCACATAATCTATAAAGAATAAAATTTGGATAACTCCTACTTCACGTTCCTCGTGGGATCGATAACTTTATATACTATAACTTGATCAAGATTGTATACTTGAAACTTAAAGGTAATCCCATTTTTACCCCATCAAGAAAGCCCCAAGATAACAATAAACTTCTAGCCTAGCTAAAGTTCAAAATCATAGAATGACTTTTGAGCAGATTTCCTCAAGCGGAACAAGGTCCAGAAAATGTTTACTTTGGGTCAAAGGCCCAAGTTTTTGCTGAGCATGCAAAAACTTACAATAACCACAATCGAGGTGGGCAACAATTGAAAAAGGGAAATCCCCAGCTTGTCAAACAACTCGATCAAAAAAGGATAGAGTAGATACCCCAGGCCAACTTTAGATGAAAGACAGACATTTAAATTTCATCTTCAAAAAAACCATACGCTCGCTCTCCATGTTTAGGAACACGAGGGTGACAAAAATCTAAAATATCAAAGTCATTCATATAGGTCACGACTTCGATATAGGTCGCGACTTCGATAGAAGATATGGGATATCCTCCTATGCTTTTGGTAACATCAGGTAGAACTCTAATCTTGCGATTGTTCGAAATGTTAGAAGAAGGGTTAGCTGGAATGATTGACAAAGGGGAATTTCTTTCAGCTATTGGTGAAAATGGAGGGGACTTTGGAGAAGAGAAAAGAGGAGTTCAAACTTGAGAAAAATAGAAAACCAACCTTGATTTATAGGGCACTACAAGATACCAATTGAGGAAAGGATTCCATGTTCCAGGGTCTTTCAAAAAAAGGATGATGACATGGCAAGATCTGGTTCAAAGAGATGCGGAGCAGCTATCGAGAAGCAACATTGTATGTTCATGACGGTGAAAAATATCAGTTACACAACTAAGAAATCTACATTTAATGTAATTAGATGAGATGTGGATTCGAAAAAATCTTGTCTACGCTCGGATTCCATCTTAGCTTAGGAGTAGGGCGCCACTATTGTGCATACAACCCAAATTTGACATTTGGGTTAGCCAGACCACTTCATGATAAAATATTGACTCCGACGACCAGGAACACACTTTAACTCACTATAGTGTGAGACATCTGCACTCAGCCTATAACTTGGTCACGGCCTATGGACCTGACTTAAAAGCTTGGAATACAGTGATATAGGTCTATGGTAATTGTTTTCGGTTGAAAAGATTCACAAAAGATTGAGACAATGAAACAATCATCCTCTTTTTTATTGATCTCTTTGGATGAAAATAATAAATAAAGAATGATACAGTGCTATTTAGTTACACCGGAGATTGTGAGAAGCTATGTTGAAAGAGACTAGGTGTCGGCTCCATGGACCGTATGGACAAAATAGCACTGTCATTTGAGTTGGTTTAGCGACTAGGCCGCTATGAATCTCAAGGATGAAGCATGGATTTGCCATTGAGGGTTCACCTTGACGAATAGGTAGAAGGAGGTCGGAGATGGTTAAGGATCAACCATAAGTGGCCAAAGGTGAACAAAGCTTATAAAGTTGACTCCCACTAAGTGGCCAAAGGTGAACAAAGCTTATAAAGTTGACTCCCACTCAGTGCGATTAAAGCTTTGGGTGGTCGAGGACTGAGGGTATTCTCTCTTTTCTTATTTTCATATCCTGATATGTGTATCTCTCCCTCTCTTTTCTCTATCCCCCTTGTTTTTCCTCCCCCTCTTTTTGTTCCATGTAAGGATGTATTTATGATATTCATACTGCACTATGTGAGGAGCTCGCTTGCGTGCTGTTAGGTCTGTGCCTACGTGTTAACCCTGCTGCCATATGTTGTTATCCTATCACATCCGTTACTTTGTTGGACTTTTATTAAATGCATTACGAGTACGAGATCCGGCAGATCTGGTTTGTCATGATCATTTTCCCACTTTCAGTCATTTCGCATTAAATACATCCCCTCTTGTGTAGTTGGCGAGTAATAGTCATCGTTGTTGTTTTTGTCCCATGAATGCATGCCTCAGGACTGTGAATTTTGGTTTATGTGTGTCACCAAAGTCAATGCGTTGAGTGGGCACTACTTTCGATTAGACAATTGAGGGAGAGGTCAAATCGTGTCAACAATGTCTTGTCATACGTTTGGTTTATAGGGCCTAGGCCTATAGAGTTGCTTACTTCCTATCTCTGCTAGGTTAGCTAGCCGAGTTATGTGTAGCTGACAGTGGGTTGATCATAATTGCTTTGTTCGTGTGAGTCGACTTTGTTGGGAATTTTGGTTTCGGTTGGTCAAAGATGTCTTTGGGTCAGTCTTTGCATCTTGGCCTCTCCATTTCTTTAACTATCCCACTTCTTGTGGTATAGCCGGGCATCTCCTAATGTTCATTACTGGGTATCATCTGTCTGCTAGACCGATATGTGCTTTTTGACTGCCTACATGACCCCCTTTAAAGTTTCTGGAATCGCTAAGTCTAGATCTCTGAAAACTTTGAATCAGGTGATTTTTTAATGGCACGCGCTTAGCACATAGGTATCTATTATAGGAGATATGTGGGGGACTCAATAGTCGCATCTTCTTTGGTGGATGCTTCTCGGAGACCATGTCGGTGACTGTCTGGTGTTTTGAATGTGTCAACGAGAGTCGTCTTTAGAGGCATACTGATGAGCTTGATTGACGATTATCTCTAAAGAGGTGTAATGTGGAACATTCAGGGACTTAACTCTACTTAGCAAGACTCACGTGTGGAGTCAGTCATCTGAGTTGAGACGATATTGTCCAGAGGCATACTAAGGAGCTTAATGATGTCATTTGGGTAGTAATGTTCAAAGGCATACTAAGAAGCTTGACAGCCGCTTATCTGGGAAGAGGTGTAATGCGGAATATTCTGAGACCTGACTCTACTTGGCATGACTCATGTGTAAAATCGGCCGTTTGAGTCAAGATGACATCATCCAGAGGCATACTAAGAAGCTTAACGATGCCATTCAGGTAGTGACGTTTAGAGGCATACTGAGAAGGTTGACGGCTACTTATCTGGGAAGAGGTGTAATGCGGAATGTTCCAAGACTTGACTCTACTTGGTATGATGCATGTGTGGACTCGACCATATGAGTCGAGATGATATCGTGTAGAGGCGTACTAAGAAGTTTAATAATGTCATTCGGGTTGTGATGTTCAGAGGCGTACTTAGAAGCTTGACGGCCAATTGTCTGGGAAGAGAGTAATGTGGAATGTTCGAGACTTTATTCTACTTGGCACAACTCACGTGTGGAGTCGGCCATCCGAGTCGAGATGATATTGTCGAGAGGCATACTAAGGAGCTTAACATTACCATTCAGGTAGTGACATTCAGAGGCGTACTAAGAAGCTGGATGGGCACTTGTCTAGGAAGAGAGTAATGTGGAATGTTCTGAGACTTTATTCTACTTGGCACAACTCACGTGTGGAGTCGGCCATCTGAGTCGAGATGATATTGTCCAGAGGTGTACTAAGGAGCTTAATGATGTCATTTGGGTAGTGATGTTCAGAGGCATAGTGAGAAGCTTGATGGCCTCTTGTCTAGGAAGAGATGTAATGTGGAACGTTTCGAGACTTGACTTTACTTAGTGTAGGCTGTAAAAAAATCACTGAAGACAGCCAATATCCGCGAAACACTATCAATGAAGGTTACAAGCTGACGACTTTCATGACAACAAAGGAGAATCAGAAGCTAATGTCTCCAGAGTATAAGGATTACAAGTTGACAATCCTTGTAAAAAGAGATCACAAGTATTGATCTCTTCAAAGCAAAACGCGGGCTCACCTCCCACGCTTCAATTCAAAACGCGGACTCATCTCCGCTTCAATTCAAAACGCTGAGCACATGGCCCGCGCTCAAGCCCAAACGCGGAGCACATGGCCCGCGCTCAAGCCCAAACGCGGAGCACATGGCCCGCGCTCAAGCCCAAACGCGGAGCACATGGCCCGCTCAAGCTCAAAACGCTGGCCGCCACTCGGCCCTAGTTAAACGTAGACGCGGAGGTCCATCCCCGCTCCTCGCACTAAAATGCGACGCGAGGCTTGCTCCGTAACGCTAACTCGTGATTTTGACTCATTCAAACATGAGTTGAACGGTTCCTCAACCGTTTGAGAGATTTAAGGGGGGGTGGTTACACCCCACTAAACCCCCATTATGGAGCAATTTAAGGGGGCGGTTACACCCCTTTAATCCCTATAAATGGGGGGTTTTCACAGCCAAATGGGGGCGGGTTGAAAGGGTTGGGCCGGAGAACTAAACAAAAAGGAGAGGAGGGAGAAAAGAAAAGCCACTTCTGCGCAGCTGTGACCGGCATGACGATCGGACTTTCATCCGTGGTCTGATCGGAGTAAAACTTGGAGGGAAGCCTCACCACTCGTCGTTCCTAATTCTGAATGGTGGAGATTACTTTTTACCAGTTGGATCTGGAGATATCAAGGTTTTACTGAAGCCAATTATGCAGAGAACGGTTTCTTCTGCGCAGCTGTGATCAGTATGACGATCGGACCTTCTTCCGTAGTCTGATCGGAGTGAAACTTGGAGGGCAGTCTCACCACTCCTCATTCCTAATTCTGAATGGTGGAGATTACTTTCTACTGGTTGGATCTAGAGATATCGAGGTTTTACCGAAGCCAATTGTACAGAGAACGGTTTCTTCTGCGCAGCTGTGATTAACGTGACGATCGGACCTTCATCCGTGGTCTGATCGGAGTGAAACTTAGAGGACAGCCTCAACACTCGTCGTTCCTAATTCTGAATGGTGAAAATTGAATTTTACCAGTCGGATTTGGAGATATTGAGATTCGACCGAAGATCTGCGTTTTTTTTTAAAGAAAGGATCAAACCTCTTTTGCTGGCATCAACTCTCCTAGAGAGTTCAACTCGATTACAGTTTTCAAACTTGCACGGCAAGTTCTTCTCCGCCATTCTTGGCTAAAAGGATTATTAATCCTTTTCTAAAATCAACTCTATCAAAGAGTTCTTAACTCGGCCAGAGTTCTAAACTTGCTCCTGCGAGTTATTTTTCAAACTCGTCCCACGAGTCAAGACGGTCGGATCGTCAACGGGATACAAGATTCAAGCTCCTATCGCCACCGTGAAGAACCCAGATTAAATAAAGGGAAGGGTCTCCATTGACCCTTCTCTCTTTTGTAAATCGGACAACCGATCGAGGAATTTATAATTTCTTTTTATCTAAGTCAGTTAGAGAGAGAGATTGCATTCGAGAGATTGTATTCATTATCCTTCAAATAGAATAGATCAATTTTATATTTTCTCAATTTTTCCTCGCGAACAAAAGATGGCGACTCTGCTGGGGAGGATCTCTTTCACCGATGAAGAGGTGGTGGCGCAATCCGACGTCAAGCTCATTGGGACGACTGTTGAAACTCTGACCGTAGAGTTCGATCAAGCCAAGTTCGAGGAGGCACTCTCCTCCGGATCCCTTAGCCCCAAGGCTATGCGCAAGATCCACAAAGCTTCTAAGGAGACCAAAGTCCCTTCGGTTGCCGTGGCTAACCTAATCAGTAAAGATGGTGATGTCGCCGCAAAAGCCTCAAATCAGGCGAAAAGGAGTGCCGCACGAAGAACACACCAGATGGTCAATCGACCAACCAACGCCAATTTCGCTTAGGAGCCAAAACGCGATCCCGAAGCCGCTTTTTATAGAACGCAAGCCTCGCTTATGTGCCGAACACGAACCTCGCGTCCCCATTATAAAACGCAGTCTCAACCCCGCTCAAATATTCAAACGTGGACCTCGCTCGCCAGGTTGCACGCCCGCCCCAATCTAAAACGCTGGTTTCAACCCCGCTCAAGCATTCAAACTTGGACCTCGCGTCCCCAATCCAAAACGCAGTCTCAACCTCGCTTCAGTGCTCAAACGCGATCCTCGCTCCAAATGCCAAATCATCGGCATGTCGATCTTTGCTCACATCGCGGCCAAGCCGTCGGTGTTTGACCGATTGACGAATGTCACTTGGTCCACCGAACAACGACATTCTCGCAGAAGAAGACTTCAGAGGTCAATACCTTGGAGTCACTTCCAATATGATCGGTATAGAGACCATCAATCTTTAACTCCGATGAGTCGAGAAAAATCGGTCCCCCGCTTGAAAGAGGCCTTGAATGACTCCGACGGAGTTTACCGACATACTCGGACTCGAACAGGGGTCATATCCCCCGTCAACTATCAAAAATTGGCTAAAGAAATTGAGTCTGATGATGAGCATTCAGCCATCGTAGAATCTCAATCCTCTAGTTCTTTAGTGGAGCATGTGGCTGTCTACGGAGGAGAATAATGAAGATTTCAAGAAGAGGCTTGAAGAGCATCAGGCTATGATGCAAGAAGCCTTGCGATCACAACAAGAGTCCATCGATCAACTTCGAGAAATGGTAGCCCAACTTATTGCAGATAGGGCTCAAGTTCACATGGCTAGCTCAACACCTCAGCCAGAATCATCACGGAGGAGGAGTCAATCCCCAAAATGGAAAGAAAAAGTGAATGAAGCTCCCGATCAAGAAGCTCATCACGTAGAATCTTCATTTGAAGAAGAGAATAGGGCCGAAAATGAGCATAGTCCTCAATCGGCAAAATCTGGCTGGAAGCAGCCTCAATGCCATGGCTAATAGGTGCGAGCTCAAGATCGAGGGTTGTCGGGCCGTATCTGCGAATGGGATACGGTTCCTTATCCTCAAAATGCAAAATCGAGGCGCTACAAGCTTTGACGGCGCGGGATCACCGAACCAACACATCTATCATTTTAGGTCCTGGTGGAAATGTGATGGCAAAGCGATGCCATAGCGGCTCGTGTTCATTGGCACCCTCAAGGGGTTGCCTTTGAATGGTTCATGAAGCTGCACAGGATGTATCGAGATGGGCGATTTAGAGACTCTTCTGTCACGATTCTTTGAAGATGACACGGAAATCATTGTCACTTCTCTCCTTGCCATTAAACAAAAGGAGGGAGAGCCTATCAAAGTCTTCGTCGAACGGTTCGAAGCATGGCTCTTCGATGCTCGACGAGCATGACCGATCGCTCGATTGACACCTCCGGCACAATTTACAAACCAATCTCTAGCTCGAATGGGGGTTGCAAAATATCGTTCACGAAACAACTAGTCTCCGAGGCGAGACAGTACAAGCAATTATTGCTAGGATTGAAGCTGAAGAAGAGGAGACTGACTCCGAAGACCTAGCTATTGATGACCCGGCTCTAAATCGCGTGGTCGAAGACTCGGTTAGTATCAACCTAGAATAATTGCAGACTGGGGGTTGATTATCTGTTATTTTCCGAGTAGAATAATAAATTCTAAATATTGTCAAGTTAAAAAAACACTTTTGACAATGTAAGCACTTCAACGTGCAGCACCACCACCAAAATCAACTTATCAATCCTCTCCAATAGGATGATAAGTCTACAAAGTTGCTCAAATCGTAACACAATCCCGTCAGGTTAACAATGCACCTCTGACAATCAACTTATCAATCCTCTCCAATAGGATGATAATTCCACAAATTTGCTCCAATCGCAACGTATCCTTGTCATGTTAACCTCGCACCTCTGACAATCAACTTATCAATCCTCTCCAATAGGATGATAAGCCCACAAAGCTGCTCACATCGCAACGCAATCCCCACAAAGTTAAGATTAGCTCGTCTCGTTATTAGCAAGGCGACCTCTTCTAACATCAACTTATCGATTCTCTTCAATAGAGCGATAAGTCCTCAAAGTTGCTCCGATCGTAATATATCATTGTCATGTTAACCTAACACATCTGACAATCAACTTATCGACTCTCTTCAATAGAGCGATAAGTCCTCAAAGTTGCTCCGATCGCAATGTATTCTTGTCATGTTAACCTAACACCTCTGACAATCAACTTATCGACTCTCTTCAATAGAGCGATAAGTCCTCAAGGTTGTTATTAATAACATCACAATCCACGCCTCACACGTGTGAGGAATTTTATCGAATCCTAAGTAGGGGTAAGTCAGCGCCTAACACCGCGTTCGGTTTAGTCTTCTACCGATCAAAGACACGAATTTAAATCGGGGAATTTTATCTGAAACCTAAGCGAGATAAGCGCATCTAATACATGCGGTAGGGTAGTCTATTCCTGAGAAAGACGAAGCCTACGTATTCAACATCGTAGCATTAAGCCTAAAGAGTTTTATTCTTTTAGCACAACGTCACATGCAAGCGGAGTTTAGATAATGCATGCTAGCCGATTCAAGCGGTAATCGGTAAAGGCTCATCAAGTCCGTTGATGGTGGGATTGGCCAATAACCCTAAAGTCGCCGCACCACGCGTTGCGGTTAGTCTCTTTCAAAAGGCGATAAAGTCTATTCAACATCGTAGCACAACGTCACATGCGGTGAACTCCTCTAACATCAACTTATCGACACTCTTCAATAAGAGCGATAAGTCCTCAAAGTTGTTCAAATCATAACTAAATAGACAAACAACTTATCAATCCTCATCAATAGGATGATAAGTCCTCAAATTTGCTTAAATCGCAATCAACTTATCAATCCTCCTCAACGGATGATAGGTCCTCAAAGTTGCTCCGATCGCGATATCTTCATCAAGTCAACACTATACCTCGATGATATAATCAACTTATCAATCCTCTCGGTAAGTTTCTTAAAATTGTTCAAATCACAACTAAACCCGTCAATCAACTCATCATTCCTTTCCAATAGAATGATAGATCCACAAAGTTGTTCAAATTACAACACAATCCTATCAAAATCTGTACACATCCTCAGCAGAGTTTGATAACCAACTTATCAGTCCTCTTCAATAGGATGATAAGTCCACAAAGTTGCTCACATTGCAACACAATCTTGTCATGTTAACCTCACACATCTGACAGTCAACTTATCAATCCTCCTCAATAGGATGATAAGCCCCAAAGCCTTGTTCAAACCACAAGCCCAAAGCCTTGTTCAAACCACAAGCCCTAAAGCCTTGTTTAAACCACAAGCCCAAAGCCTTGTTAACACCACAAGCCCAAAGCCTTGTTCAAACCACAAGCTCAAAGCCTTGTTCAAACCACATGCCCAAAGCCTTGTTAACATTACAAGCCCAAAGCCTTGTTCAAACCACAAGCCCAAAGCCTTGTTAACACCACAAGCCCAAAGCCTTGTTCACACCACAAGCCATGTAAGCCTTGTTCACATCACAGGCCTTAAACCTTGTTCAAATCACAGGTTTCATATTCTGTCCCCCGACAAAACCTAAACTTATCGACTCTCATCAATAGAGCGATAGGTCCTCAAAATCTTGTTCAAACCATAAGTACCCAATTTTATCAAGTTAACTCTCCACCTTTGATAAAATCAACTTATCGACTCTCTTCAATAGAGCGATAGGTCCTCAAAATCTTGTTCAAATCACAAGTACCCAATTTTATCAAGTTAACTCCCCACCTCTGATAAAATTAACTTATCGACTCTCTTCAATAGAGCGATAGGTCCTCAAAATATTATTCAAACCACAAGTACCCAACTTTATCAAGTTAACTCCACACCTCTGATAAAATTAACTTATCGACTCTCTTCAATAGAGCGATAAGTCCTCAAAAATCATCATCAAGTTAAAAATTCCACCTCTGATGATAAAACCAATTTATCAACTCTTTACAATAGAGTGATAAGTCCCCAAAAGCTTGTTCAAACAACAAGTATGAAAGGCATGCCAAGTTAATACTATACTTTTGGCACCTTAAAGAAAAGTCTAAAAGACTTAGTTGGAAATGTGGGGTTCATCCCCGCGTTTTACTCATCAAACGCGAAGGACCACCCCCGCGTTTCAACACAAAACGTAAAGAATTGGCGTTTAAACCTGAGCGATGGCCGACTCGGCGTTTCAACCTCAAAACACGAGGATCAGTCCCGCGTAGCAAAGTTTAAGATGCTACGGTCACTCCTGCATTTCAAAAAAGAAAAAACACCGGAGTTCACCCATGCAAGACGAACGACTAGCGTGGACAAAAGCAGAACGCAACTTCTTTGAAGAAAGAATGAGGAGCAATACCTTCGGGATCAAACAAAGAAGATATCCAAAGTATTCGAAGCTCGCCCCACCAACCGCGAACTTCGAAAACTTTGGAGGGTTCAATAGGCGTAAAAATCACCGAAGGCGGCCAATATCCGCGAAACACTATCAATGAAGGTTACAAGCTGACGACTTTCATGACAACAAAGGAGAATCAGAAGCTAATGTCTCCAGAGTATAAGGATTACAAGTTGACAATCCTTGTAAAAAGAGATCACAAGTATTGATCTCTTCAAAGCAAAACGCGGGCTCACCTCCCGCGTTTCAATTCAAAACGCGGGACTCATCTCCGCGTTTCAATTCAAAACACGGAGCACATGGCCCGCGTTCGAAGCCCAAAACGTGAGGCACATGGCCCGCGTTCGAAGCCCAAAGCGTGAGGCACATGGCCCGCGTTGAAGCCCAAAGCGTGAGGCACATGGCCCGCGTTGAAGCCCAAAGCGTGAGGCACATGGCCCGCGTTGAAGCCCAAAGCGTGAGGCACATGGCCCGCGTTGAAGCCCAAAGCGTGAGGCACATGGCCCGCGCTCAAGCCCAAAACGCGGAGCACATGGCCCGCTCAAGCCCAAAACGCGGAGCACATGGCCCGCGTTGAAGCCCAAAGCGTGAGGCACATGGCCCGCGTTGAAGCCCAAAGCGTGAGGCACATGGCCCGCGTTGAAGCCCAAAGCGTGAGGCACATGGCCCGCTCAAGCCCAAAACGCGGAGCACATGGCCCGCGTTGAAGCCCAAAGCGTGAGGCACATGGCCCGCGTTGAAGCCCAAAGCGTGAGGCACATGGCCCGCGTTGAAGCCCAAAGCGTGAGGCACATGGCCCGCGTTGAAGCCCAAAGCGTGAGGCACATGGCCCGCGTTGAAGCCCAAAGCGTGAGGCACATGGCCCGCGTTGAAGCCCAAAGCGTGAGGCACATGGCCCGCGTTGAAGCCCAAAGCGTGAGGCACATGGCCCGCGTTGAAGCCCAAAGCGTGAGGCACATGGCCCGCGTTGAAGCCCAAAGCGTGAGGCACATGGCCCGCGTTGAAGCCCAAAGCGTGAGGCACATGGCCCGCGTTGAAGCCCAAAGCGTGAGGCACATGGCCCGCGTTGAAGCCCAAAGCGTGAGGCACATGGCCCGCGTTGAAGCCCAAAGCGTGAGGCACATGGCCCGCGTTGAAGCCCAAAGCGTGAGGCACATGGCCCGCGTTGAAGCCCAAAGCGTGAGGCACATGGCCCGCGTTGAAGCCCAAAGCGTGAGGCACATGGCCCGCGTTGAAGCCCAAAGCGTGAGGCACATGGCCCGCGTTGAAGCCCAAAGCGTGAGGCACATGGCCCGCGTTGAAGCCCAAAGCGTGAGGCACATGGCCCGCGTTGAAGCCCAAAGCGTGAGGCACATGGCCCGCGTTGAAGCCCAAAGCGTGAGGCACATGGCCCGCGTTGAAGCCCAAAGCGTGAGGCACATGGCCCGCGTTGAAGCCCAAAGCGTGAGGCACATGGCCCGCGTTGAAGCCCAAAGCGTGAGGCACATGGCCCGCGTTGAAGCCCAAAGCGTGAGGCACATGGCCCGCGTTGAAGCCCAAAGCGTGAGGCACATGGCCCGCGTTGAAGCCCAAAGCGTGAGGCACATGGCCCGCGTTGAAGCCCAAAGCGTGAGGCACATGGCCCGCGTTGAAGCCCAAAGCGTGAGGCACATGGCCCGCGTTGAAGCCCAAAGCGTGAGGCACATGGCCCGCGTTGAAGCCCAAAGCGTGAGGCACATGGCCCGCGTTGAAGCCCAAAGCGTGAGGCACATGGCCCGCTCAAGCCCAAAACGCGGAGCACATGGCCCGCTCGAAGCTCAAAACGCGGGCCGCCACCGGCCCTAGTTAAAACGTAGACGCTGAGGTCCATCCCCGCTCCTCGCACTAAAATGCACGCCAGGCTTGCTCCGTAACGCTAACTCGTGGTTTTGACTCATTCAAACATGAGTTGAACGGTTCCTCAACCGCTTGAGAGATTTAAGGGGTGGTTACACCCACTAAACCCCCATTATGGAGCAATTTAAGGGGGCGGTTACACCCTTTAATCCCTATAAATGGGGGGTTTTCACAGCTAAATGGGGCGGGTTGAAAGGGTTGGGCGGAGAACTAAACAAAAAGGAGAGGAGGGAGAAAGAAAAGCCATACAGCATTTGTGACCGGCATGACGATCGGACCTTCATCCGTGGTCTGATCGGAGTAAAACTTGGAGGGAAGCCTCACCACTCGTCGTTCCTAATTCTGAATGGTGCAGATTACTTTTTACCAGTTGGATCTGGAGATATCAAGGTTTTACTGAAGCCAATTATGCAGAGAACGGTTTCTTCTGCGCAGCTGTGATCAGTATGACAATCGGACCTTCTTCCGTAGTCTGATCGGAGTGAAACTTGGAGGGCAGTCTCACCACTCCTCATTCCTAATTCTGAATGGTGGAGATTACTTTCTACTGGTTGGATCTAGAGATATCGAGGTTTTACCGAAGCCAATTGTACAGAGAACGGTTTCTTCAAGCAATTGTGATTAACGTGGACGATCGGACCTTCATCCGTGGTCCGACGGAGTAAAACTTGGAGGAAGCCTCACCACTCGCCGCTCCTAATTCTGAATGGTGAAAATTAAATTTTACCAGTCGGTTGGAGATATTGAGATTCAATCAAGATCTGCGTTTTTTTAAAGAAAGGATCAAACCTCTTTGTCGGGCATCAACTCTCCTAGAGAGTTCAACTCGACATAGCTTTTCAAACTTGCACGGCAAGTTCTTCTCCGTCATTCTTGGCTAAAAGGATTATTAATCCTTTTCTAAAATCAACTCTATCAATGAGTTCTTAACTCGGCCAGAGTTCTAAACTTGCTCCTGCGAGTTATTTTTCAAACTCGTCCCACGAGTCAAGACAGTCGGATCGTCAATGGGATACAAGATTCAAGCTCCTATCGCCACCGTGAAGAACCCAGATTAAATAAAGGGAAGGGTCTCCGTTGACCCTTCTCTCTTTTGTAAATCGGGCAACCGATCGAGGAATTTATAATTTCTTTTTATCTAAGTCAGTTAGAGAGAGAGATTGCATTCGAGAGATTGTATTCATTATCTTTCAAATAGAATAGATCAATTTTATATTTTCTCAATTTTTCCTCGCGAACACTTAGCATGACTCAAGTGTGGAGTTGGCCATTTGAGTTGAGATGATATCCTCTAGAGGCGTACTAAGGAGCTTAATGATGTCATTTAGGTAGTGACATTTAGAGGCATATGGAGAAGCTTGATGGTCGCTTGTCTGGTAAGAGGCATAATGTAGAATGTTTCGAGACTTGACTCTACTTGGCATGATTCATGTGTGGAGTCGGCCATCTGAGTCGAGATGATATGTACTGATAAATATGTGGCTCCCTTTTCTTACAATTCTTAGATCTTGGTTCTGATGTTGTTTGTTCAAGGGTATGTTTTTTATGTTTGGTGATGTGTCCCTTCATAGCGCATTTAGCTGCGGCGCTCCTTTGTCATTAGTGAAGGCGATTCGGGTATATCTTTTAATTGAGGCTTGATGTGGGTCATTCCTTGGCCTTTGTGTAGTCTAATCACCTCTCTCATAAAAAGAAATTAATGGTTAGATTATGAAGTGACTAAGCCGCTTTCATCGTCTTCCTATTGGAGGAGTGCGTGTATAAGTGTGCCTAGAGGTGGTGATAATACCTTCATCCATTTATCGTTCATCTTTCAATGCCTTGATCCATCCCTCATCCCCAAATGTCCCCTATTTGCATAGAGTCTGAGATCGAGCGGCTCAGGAAAGAATTGGTCTTGACCACTGGCGGTCCTGAAGAGGATAACAAGATCCTCCGCCAATTAGTTGATGCACTGTTGAGAGAGAAGATCAACCTCGATGAGATCATCAAGAACCAGTCGAAGGCATGGCACGAGGTGGATGACGAGAGGAATCAGTCACACTTTGAGTGCATGACTCTGTGGAGGACCAGTCAGAGGCTTGTTGGTGTCTAAAAAAGGATCACTGGAGCTCTACAAGTGAAGACTCGAAGAGTGACTAATCAGCTTTTCATGTCGGGGCTTGGCCTGTACCTCTCCTTTTTCTCCTTCTTTGTTATTTTCCTTTAGTTCTTATTGCCTCTTTTAGCTTGTAGATCAAAAGTAATTGTAGGAAGGACCTTCATTAATGAAAAATGTAATTTGTTTAATGTTGTTTCTCCTTTCTTTGTGTGCTCGGACTCTTAATGGTTTGCTTCCTTCATGCATTTTTTTCTTTGGCATTGTAATCTCTTGAGTTTTTGTGAGTGTATTGAATGTGCTGCTACTCCACCATTGGATGCCGCATGTCTACATCTATGGGCCTTTTGTGACTCGGACTTGCCCATGCTGTGTGGCGCATTGGCTACAACTTGAGATCTGTGCAGAGAGGGATATTTGACTACCTAGACGCGCATCAGTCGTGCAGCATGTTAGCCTTGTGTTACTTGTGATTTGAATAGAGAGGATTTAGGTTGGGCTAGTAGTGGTATAGTCAGAGTGGAAGTAACTATTCGCATTCCCCTTGTTTTAATTGCCCATTTAACTATGTCTTGGGTACCATGATCATACTACATGGCAATCGTTGATTGGATCTTCCTTTCTATAAGTAGAGTCTAAATGATAACTACTTGTCGTATGCAACCTTTTTCTTCTCCTTCCTACTCTTTGTCCCTGCTTCCTAAAATGTCTTTAAGGATGTTGAACACCGGTGCTGGACCTTCTAACCGCCCCTTGCCGATCATCAGCGCCTGAAACGATGTCCGAGACCATTCAAGTGCAGAAGCTATTGTGGGAGCAGGTCCAAGACTTAGAGATCAAAGTCAATAACCTCTGTGCTGTGCTAAAGTAGCTCCAGATGAGTACAAGACTCCCTCTAACAATAACAAGTGTCTGCTCCACAACATGAACAAGGCGGAGAGCGAGTTGTGGGATGTCAAGTGCGGGGTCAGCAACATGTTCGCCACCATGAAGCGTCACAAGCATTGTATCAAGCACTTGGATGGGAGCCTTTCCAACATCTCCTCTGGTGAAGACGATGGCGAGGAGTGACTTTAGCTACAGTAGTGTCTGCTATTTTTTTGGTCCTTTAATTGTCTTGGTCACCTTGCTCTACGCGGTCATCTTGTTGTTTCTTTTTTTTTGCTTGAGTCTGTAAATATTGTTCCGATGTAGTGACTCTTTTTCCATTTTAATGAACTGAACTCTTTTTTTGTCACAATTTGTGGATAACTTTTTGTGTTTGTGTTGACCTAGTGCACCTGCTCACAAACTGAGTGCATATGAACTTTTGGTTCTTGTGCAAATAGATTGCACCTGAGTGAACGATAATGACTGTTGATCTTCTGCCTTTGTTTATTGTGATGTTTTGAATGTGGTGCAGTTATAATCACACTTTGAGAGATATAGCCCTTCCACGTGGCTACTAATAATTTGACTACTTTCTTTATAAGTGCCGAGAGTTGCTTATGTAATTTTAACCCTCTTGTTCATTTCTTTCTTCTGTTCTTGGCAATGTTGATTGTAGGCGCTAGCTCTTCCAAGAGAGTTCACTCCTCACTACAAGCAATGCCGGAGGTGGGACCTGAGGTGAGGATGGAGGCAAGGCTGGAGTATGTAGCTAAATCTTCCTCTGACCTAGTGCAGTGACTGGAGAACGAAGTTGGTTTTCTTTAGTTTTGATTGTATTGGCGTATCTTTGTAATCTTTAACCTTAATTTTTGCAAAGAACTACTTCTGTTCAATTCTTGCTGTGATTGATCTTCTTGTGGTTGCAATCTGAGTGTTCACTATAAGACTCGATTCTTCATTTTTCTAAATCTCCATGCATTCGTGAGTCTTATGACTTAGCCGACTACTTCAGTGGAACTTTTAAGACCCATACTGAGTGATAGGGTGATTTTATGTGTCGGACATGACAACCTACTACTGGCTTGTCCAGTCTTTCCATCATTGAATATGTCGTTACATGTTGGACATGTGTCAGTCATGTTCCCTTGTAAAGAGTGTTTCGAGGCACTTATTGATCCCCATCTCCTCTCACCTATCATCCCCAATGTCTAAGTATTCATGATGCTTCACCCTTGCACCCTTCGGGCAATTGAAGATGATGTATATCGAGTTTTGAGCATCTTATGTGCCCATATGGCAGCTCAGTTGGGGGAGGCACTAAAAGATAATAGAGAACTCTATCATACAACCACCAGTTTGATGCACGAATTGGACAAGACCAAGAAAAAGCTGGAAGAATTGAGAAGGAGTTGGAGGAGCTTAGGCTTGCCTACAATGCTGTGGTGCTCACCTCCATCCGAAAGGAGTCAAAAGAAGGCTATGCGAGGTTAGGTCGATGTGGGAAGCTTGCACAGCTGAAGAAAGAGACCAATGAGGGTTAGGCGGTCCGCGTTGTTAAATAGTAGTTCTATCTATTGTTTGTCTTTTTTTGCTTTCTGTTTGCCCACGTTGTACCCTTTCTTTTCACGTAATGAATGAAGGACCTTTCCTTTCTCAATAAGTCTTATTTCTCCTTGCATTTTTAAGTATCACATGGTGGGATCTAACCAAGCTGACTTTTATGAGGAAGTCGTATTCTCAGTTTACATATTGAGTTTCTCATGACTGACTTGCGTGCTAATGCTCGCTCAGAGCTCCACAGGGTATAATAGCGTCACTATAACTTATCCCAGTAACTACTGACTTTATACGTCATTTTCTCTATTTTGATTTGACTGGATACAGAGAGAGCGGGGCTCAAGGCATCTTAGGATGCATGCTACAATCTAGAGATGATCCATTCGCCACATATCATTCATTCATGGTTTAGGGTTTTGGCTGATAAATAAGCAAAAGAGGGCGTGGACACCGACTATCTTACCTCCTCAAAAGTTCACCGCGAGCCTCTGGAAAGGAACTCCAAAATCCTCAGTTTCTTTCACTTGTGATTTCTCATCTTTGCCGACCATGTCTCGACAACCTCAATCTCCTAGAGTTAGTTAGACTCTGTCTTATAGCCAGTTTGTTATCGATGGACCTTCGGCCTTTGGTGGTGGGCTCAAGGCGCATGTGCGTCCTCTGTACGAAGGTATGCCCTTTCATTTGAATTTTTGTGACAAGTACGGAGTCGGTCCCTATTGGGGCTCACTCGATACTTTCCCATATCTTTCCCATATTGATTTTGTCCCTCGTGCGGGCCTTGCCAATATGTATATGATGGCGATCTCTTGTTTGATTGTAGTGACATTCTTCAAGATGCCCCAATTTCATTGTAGTCAACTGGGCTCAGAGACAAATAACATAATTCCTAATTATGCCTGCTCGAGCGAGTTGCTGCTTTTGAGTACTCTAGACCTTGAATTAGAGAGAGTAGTACTGCATCCGGACTCTTTGCAGCTTCGGGCCATGATCAGTGCGGGTGACTTTGTTTCAACTGGCCATTCTCTTTTACATAAGCCAGCTTATTTATTTGGAGATGAGGCGATGTAGTCAAACCCACCGGAGAAGTCTTGTTGCTTACATGCATACAGCTGATGGCATGGAATTCTATCTCTCGGTGTTGGATTGCTATCCTCAACTCTCCTATTTTGACCTATTACTTATCTTCGGATGATGTTTTGGGACATCACGCCTCTCTACCCATTGGCAGTTGCTGAGGGTGTTCTCTATGCATTGGGCTGCAAGGATGTAGGTTTGAGGCATCTCAAAGGCCTGCACCTCGGTACTGTTCTTAGTTTGCCCACTAATGAGGATACGACACAAGCAAGTATCTTCTGGAATCAATTCATTAACGTCAAAGGGGACTACCATTGTCACGACTTTTATTTTCAAGGATAGGTCTTTTCCACCCCCGACCAATGGTGGGATAAGTTGTTGTCTTATTTGCTGAACCATTTTGGAGTGGCGTTGCGATAACTGGGTCTCTATTTGTCATGTGAGGCACACAACATGAGCTCACCACAAGCTATTAGAATTTCTTGGGAGTGTTAGAGTTGTACCATCTCAATTTCGATACATTCTTTACTCCAAATGGTGAACTTAGTATAGCTCTTCAAGAGATGTGGGTAGTTTCTAAGCTCCCTCTAGGGGAACACCCATACGAGGAATATGTTCCTACTACAGCCGAGCTTTGTTACTTGGAATCCTTTCGTGATAGCCGTTATGAAGTATATTGAGGGTTAATGTGTCACCATCAGATATGCTATGACATGAAGAAGACTCGTGATGTAGCCTTAGTCTGAGGACTTGGGCTATGTACCTGTTTAACCAGCCTTCCGATGGTGTAGTTGGTGGTTGACATGGGCCAGAACCTAATTTTGAGGTTGCTTCATGCATGAAGGTCAGTCGACATTGTCGGTTTTCTTCATTCATGGGTCAACATGGGAGTTACCATCATCTTGCGTTGTATAGATTGATTGTTGATGCAACCTTGGTTGGTTTCTTGTCGATTTGGTTGAAGAGGTGCATCGTTGCGCTCTATGCGGTCTACCCGAAGGTGCTCTTTTCTACGACAATGCTAGTCTATGGGTGGAGGCTGGGTCTACTCCCTGTAATGGTATGTAGCATCCAGCGGGGATTGAGGGCGTTGGTTGCTCATTATTGCGGTAACTCCCAGGGTATGACAAGCCCTGGGGTTGATTTGCCTTACTTGTACCAGATGGTTTGGTTTGCGAACCACTGCCAGGTATTGATCACCCCAGTTGGGAAGATGAATATCAAAGTACCCTTAATACAGGGGTATGAGATGTCCAAGTGGAATTTCAAGTACCTCGGCATGATTCGGGAGAAACTGGATAACTAGGGATACTTCAAGCTTTATCACGTCCTTCCGAAGATGAATTATGATGCAGCTTTCTTGAGTAAGTTCTAGGATTGTTGCGACCTCCAATATGAGCTCCCTCCCACTACTTGACTTGGTTGATTAACATTGGCCCTACCCATCTCGTCCTCCGAGTGAATGGTGTTTGTTATTTAGAACCTTATTTGCCAAGTCATTTTGACGGGCAACTAGGCTATGATAAGATATATGTGGGTAGTCTGAAGCCAAAGTCTTGACATGAGGGAAGCTTAGTTGATGGTGCCAGAGCATGGCCCCAGTTTTCTTCAGGTTGCACTAAAGCTTTGTTCACCCTTCCGAGGTGAACGTCGTGTGTCGTCACCTAATATTTATATTGTAAATAGTATAGCATGGTGAGAATGCCACACCAAAATTATGAGCAATTGACGTCATGTCTTGCCCATATTGATGTCATTTTTGGAAGAGTGTCTGAGAGAGGTAGTCACTGCAAGGGATTGAAAGATTACCAGTGGCCCACTCAGGAGCTCTACAGGTAGTGAGCTGGTCCTTGAGGAAGAGCGGGGGTCGGAAAATCCGTCTGCTCCTAATGGAGGAACTTCTGGTGCTAAAGAGCCAACAATCTCTGTGCTATTCTGTAGTAAGTTCCTCCTTCCAGGGTGTTGGCTTGTGACTTCCTTACCCCTTTACTTTGTAGTACCAAAGCATCTTAATATTCATCTGTTTGTCAAATTTGTATTTAGATATGGGGATGAATGGTCTAATGCTTCGTGGCCGAGAGGAACCGATCGAAGCATCCTTCATTACCTCTAGCATGCCTTCCCTGTCTAAAGGTGTTGCTGCTAGTTTGGGTGAATTCCCCAACAGGGGGGTCGACCCATTAGATGTGTCTCAACATGGTGCCAATGTAAGGATAGGATATAATGTGGGATTGGATAGCACTCCGTGTGCAGCCACGAGTATTGACAAAGCCAGTGCCCGCAGATCCTCCTGTTGAAGGTGATCTGGAAGCGACCTTTGTGACCGTTCAATTGAATCAAGTTGTAGAACTAGCTCTGGGTATTAGGGTGTCCCCAGTATATCTTGATATTATTGTGTATTCCTAGGTCAATGATGGGAAAATTTTGAGTGATTACCTTAGTTGCAAGTATACAACCTTTATCAAGTTATAGTATTTAAGATTATCGATCCCACGAGGAACGGGAAGTAGGAAGAGTTTTGTTCCAGTTTTGATTCTCAAATTATGCGCATGACAATTAGGAGTTATTCAAATAAAATGAAAGTGAGAAAATGGTGAAAGTGGTTCGTGAGAGATAAGAGAGAGTGGATTGTGGATTATGCGCAATAAAACGAGGAAGAAAATGAGAGTGGAGAGATGTAGAAAATGTGTGTGGTAAAAACGAGGAAGAAAATGAGTGTGAGAGGGTTTAAAGATGGAAGTGGTAAAGTGAAAATAAAAGAAAATGAGTGTGAAAGAAGGAGGGTGATTGTGATTTGTGTAAATAAAAAGAAAAAGAAATCAAGAGAGGAGAAAGACAATTAAAGAAAAATAAACAAATGAAAAATAAGGATAAGAGGAAAATTAAGAATGTAAAGTATGGAGGATTAATTAAAGATATGAGTAATCTAGAGTAGATCCACTTAGCTTATCTCAATCTCACAAGAATGAGTTGGATTTGTTAGCTAGTTTCAAACAATCTCTAGGGATCCCACAAGTATTAGCTCCACACTTAGAAAAGGGGTAATTCCTTAGAGGGTTCTAGCCTCAAGGTGAATTAAAGGAAAAAAAATCTATTCTAGAAAGTAAATACAATAATTAAATACATTACATGAAAGTAAATTGCATGAAAGTAAATCTAAACTACAAAGCATATAAATGAACAAGAAATGAAAAAAGAAATGAAAAAAGAAATAAAAGAAAAACCAACAACTCCGATATTAATCTAATCCTTCTTTTGGTCCTTGGATTAGAAGAAGAGAAAGAAAATTGAAGGTGAAAAATTTTATTTATTATGTAACAAAAGTTATAATTTTTGGAAGGTCTTCTCAATTAAGAGTAACCCTCCTCTCCAAATAGAATTTTTATAAAATATTTCACACTCAAACCTCTCCCTCTACCCCACTATTTATAGCCCAACGGAATTGATATGAACCATTGGATCAAACTTGGCCACCAAGGAAGAGAAATCAGCCTTTAAATTGGATTCATGGTAAACCGATCAATAATGACCTACATTAACCGTTACAACCTGTTGATCAACCGATTGGTTTCCAACCGAATTTCTCTTTTCTTGATATTTTTGCACGAATTCTTTTTAGATTCCTTGGGTATCTTGGGCCTTCATTTGTCTTCAGATTTGGGCTTCAAAAATAGGTAGAAATTCAGAGGATTTAAGTTATTTGGGCTCTTATTCATTAATACTCCATTAACCTGCAATTTAAAATAAAAATAATTATTAGCAGGATATTTATTCATATAAAATAGGTAATGAGGGTATAAATTTGTAATTAAAATGTGATAATCAAATACCCCCAAACCTAAAGTTTTGCTAGTCCTCTAGCAAAGAAAATAAAAAGAAAACCTAACTCACTTTCACAGGAATCGCGGTTGTATTTAGCGCATACAACAAGCCTTTAAACCCCTAGGTGACCCTAGTGAACGAGTTGTAGTCTCGTGAGGGTTTGCAGTGAATATACCCACAAAATTCAGTCAACTTGCCAATTTAAAAAAGTTAATGAAATAATTAATTCATTTGATATATTCAACCATTCCAAATGAAGTTAGTTAATACTTAAGAAAACGTTTTTATCATAACTCCAATGTAATTTTCTTAAGAAAATCCTTCCGTTATAGTTATACAAAACCAAGTTTAACTCAAAAATTTAATTTAAAAGTTTTGAAAAGAACATGCTAATTCTTTGTTTTAAACAAACTTCAAGTCTTTTAATCCATTTAATTCTTCAAGAACATATACAAATATAACTATATATATAAAAACATGGTTAGTATGGTTTTTACTATTTATTCCTTGGTGGTTTTGTTCTTTTTAATCGGACTTTCTAAGTGACCATTTAGCGAAGTTTTGGGCCAATGAATCCCAACCCAATTGGGCTTAGGTCATTAAGCATAGAAATACTCCTCGGCTTAATTACTCAATAAACTTAGGCTTAGTAAAATAGAACCACCAATGATTTTAAGAGAAAATTTTCTTCTTTTGTTAAGTTAGTATAATATATATATATGAGTATATGTATATATATTCTGAAAAATATTTAGATCAAGACAACCTGAAAAATTATTTTCAACTCTAAATTAGGCATGCAAAAATTTTATTATTTTAATTAAAAATCTAAGTTAAAACTTAAGTAAAGTATACTACTTTGAAAATTATTTCTTAAGAAATTTATTTAGAGTTATCATAAAAGGTAAACTTGAGTATAGAACTAACTAAGGATTAGAAGACTTAAATTCTATCAAATAGATCAATTATTAATCAACTCTATTAAGTTTGCAAGTGACTATATTTTTAATTTTTATTTATTTATTTTTTAAATGGTAAGAAAAGAAGAAAAAATGACTAAGATAAAGATAAAAATGACTAATCCCCACCCCCACACCTAAATTTTGCATTGTCCTCAATGCAAATTCTATTATGCACAAGGTAAAATAGATAATAATTGAAGCACTTACATTTGTTCTACTGGCTTCAAAAAAATCAGAAATACCTTTAAGATGAGGGGTGAAGCCAAAATTTATTCTCTCTCTTTTTATGAAATAAAGAACAACAAGAAACCCTCACATGAGAGAAGAATAAATTCTTTCTATTATTATGAGACAAAAAATAAAAATATAGAATAAAAGATGAAACATGAGAAGCTCACATTCTACATTAAATCCTATCTTATTGCTGAAAATTCTACCCCGAAATTTAAAGAATTTTAAAATGATATAATCACTGATGTGCTTAATTTCCAAAAATTTCAGGGTTTTTAGTGATGTTTGCAGCAATGGAAGGTAGATATTAGTGGTTGTATGCTCTTTGAACTTAGATTCGTTATTAACAAAAATTTCATCAAAAATAAAATCTTGTTGTTTTCTATTTTTCAAAAATCTAAGTTCATTGACAAATAGTTCTTCAAATGTTGGCTTCAAGATGCATGTATTCAACATAATTCTCTCGTTCTAAAGGACTTGCTTATTAACCTGGTTACCTGACTGTTGTGAATGGATTGCATTCACTTGATCTTGAAAAGTTGAACTTGACCCCGCGTTCCTTGGATTGGTCACGGGTTGACTCGGAAATGATCCTTTCTCTCTCTCTCTCACTTATAGCGCTAGCTAGTTGACCAAGCTGAATTTCTAATCTAGCTATGACTTGAGTGTTGGAGTTGAGAATTTATCCTGTTGATTGCATAAAGGAGTTCATTGTGCTAGATGTTTGAGTCAACAAGTTCGTGGTCTGAGTAGAGGTTTTAATCAAGGCTTTCAAACCCCTTTCCAAAATATTAAGACATTTCTCAACATTTGAAGGAATATGATTTGTAGATTGATGATGAGGAAACTGATTTGGAAATGGTTGATTTGGTTGTAGAAAATTGGTTTGAGAACTGAAAGAAACTGCATTGTCCCGAGGGAATTGTTGGTTTGAAGAGGGAGTGCAATTTTAATTTCCCGAGAAATTACCCTGATTCCATGCAAAATTTAGATGATTTCTCCAACCTGGATTATAGGTTGGAGAAAATGGATCATTAATCGGATGCTGGAATGCAGCATTCATCTGTTCTAGAGATTGAGTATTTCCTAAGAGTGGACATTGCTCTGAAACATGGGCTGTAGAAAGACAGTTATGACAACCTGAGGTAGAAACTTGATTGATTTGAGCCGAAGCTCGTTCTTTAGTTTCTAAAGTTTCTAACCTGCGTAGAATTGTAGCCATCGTAGCTTCAGAGGCTATGTTTGACTCTAAGGAAAGACCTCTAGAACTGGATTGGGGAATTGATAAATCACAGTGTTCCCACTGCATGGTTTTCTTGGATAAATTCTCTAAAAAGTCCCAAGTTTCGTCAGTATTTTTCTTCATGAAATCCCCTTGACACATTGACTCTAAGGAAGTTTTTGAAGAATAATCCAATCCTTCATAAATGATTTGGCATAATCGCCACTTTTCAAGACCATGGTGAGGACATTGGATAAGAAGATCCTTGAATTTGTAAAAATACTTCCAAAAAGATTCTCCCGGGATAATTTTAAAATTTTGAATGCTGTTTCTAAGCTTGACCATTTTGTAGATAGGAAAGAATTTTTTCAGAAAAACTGTTACAAATTCACCCCAAGTTGAGATGGAATCTGTGGGCAAGCTATACAGCTATTTTTAGCTTTGTCCTTAAGGGCAAATGGAATAAATCGGAGTTTGATCGCATCTTTGGTTAAGTCCCTCATCTAGATCATGAGGCAAACTTCTTCAAATTCGGAGATGAAAATGTAAGCGTCTTCGGTTTCTACTCCTAGGAATTTGGGAAGCATGTTAATAAAATGCGGTCTAAGTTTGAAATTTGCTCCATTGACCTCGGGGAGTTTTATGCAAGAGGGGATTGCATTTCTAGTGGGGTAACCAACATCTTGAAGAACAGGTGGGTTGGTATTGACCATTTCGTTTGGTTCAAGAGATGGATCAAAACGAATTAAACGATTGGTATTATCCCTAACCCAAGTTTGCATACACCAAAATCAAACTTGACTTAGACCAGCTCCTAACTAAAAATTCCCTTAATGAAAAGATCAAAGTTTACTTGGGTAATTAGCCAGGTAATGATAGTACTAGAGGGAGATCAAAGATCAATTAAGTACCCCTTTCCTTGCGGAGCGCTTTACGCAACCTCTAAACCTTGTCTTAGACACCAATTAATCCAAATAAACTTGGACCGGTTCACTTAAGGAATTATTGTTCCTTAATGAGCTCGAATCCTTAGGGCCCAACGTCTAATCAGTTTTAAGAGGCTTGGGTATGTGTAGTGAGGAATTAGTGATTTTTGGGCTAAGGAAAGGGTGATGAAATCCCTCACCTTATCTTGATTAATGGGTTTTTCCCTTAAAAATATTTTCAAGTGAGTGCCAAATCAAGATGCTCAAATCACTTTGGTGAATTCCTACTATTATATGAAATGCAACCCTAGAAATTAAAAGCAACTAAAAAGAATGCCAAAGTAAAAATCTTTTTTTTTAATTATAGTTAGCAACAAACAATGTGAGAGAGGTGGACATTGTTTGAGTTTATTATCTTGTTAGTCAAAGTCTAAGTGGAAGATGGATTTTATTATGGTCAACAAAAGTAAAATCTTTTTTTTAAGTCCTAATTGTCTCTAATGTGGTGAACTAACTAAGGGTGGAATTGAAAATACTAGATAGAGAAGTTACCCACGCAAAAGCAATGCAAAGCCTCGTTGGAGGCAATTCTTCAATCTTGAATCTTTAACTCTTGATCTTCAAGCTCCAAGTTCCTATACAAAAGAAAACACACAAAATAAGGAACCAAACTTAATCAGAATCCTACTTATGCACCGTTCCCCGGCAACGGCGCCAAAAACTTGATGGGTTCATTTTGAGTGATTAGCTTAGTTGCAAGTATACAACCTTTATCAAGTTAAAGTATTTAAAATTATCGATCCCATGAGGAACGGGAAGTAGGAAGAGTTTTGTTCCAGTTTTGGTTCTCAAATTATGCGCATGACAATTAGGAGTTATTCAAATAAAATGAAAGTGAGAAAATGGTGAAAGTGGCTCGTGAGAGATAAGAGAGAGTGGATTATTGAATATGCGCAATCAAACGAGGAAGAAAATGAGAGTGGAGAGATTTAGAAAATGTGTGTTATAAAAACGAGGAAGAAAATGAGTGTGAGGGGGTTTAAAGATAGAAGTGGTAAAGTAAAAATAAAAAAAATGAGTGTGAGAGAAGGAATGTGATTGTGATTTGTGTAAATAAAAAGAAAAAGAAATCAAGAGAGGAGAAAGACAATTAAAGAAAAATAAACAAATAAACAACAAGGATAAGAGGAAAATTAAGAATGTAAAGTATGGAGGATTAATTAAAGATATGAAGAATCTAGAGTAGATTCACTTAGCTTATCTCAATCTCACAAGAAGGTGTTGGATTTGTTAGCTAGTTTCAAACAATCTCTAGGGATCCCACAAGTATTAGCTCCACACTTAGAAAAGGGGTAATTCCCTAGAGGGTTCTAGCCTCATGGTGAATTAAAGGAAAAAAAATCTATTCTAGAAAGTAAATACAAAAATTAAATACATTGCATGAAAGTAAATTGCATGAAAGTAAATTGCATTAAAGTAAATCTAAACTACAAAGCATATAAATGAACAAGAAATGAAAAAGAAATGAAAAAGAAATAAAAAAAAACCAACAACTCCTGATCTTAATCTAATCCTCCTTTTGGTCCTTGGATTAGAAGAAGAGAAAGGAAATTGAAGGGGTGAAAAATTTTATTTATTGTGTAATAAAAGTTATAATTTTTGGAAGGTCTTCTCAATTAAGAGTAACCCTCCTCTCCAAATGGAGTTTTTACAAAATATTTCACACTCAAACTTCTCCCTCTACCCCTCTATTTATAGCCCAACGGAGTTGATATGAACCATTGGATCAAACTTGGCCACCAAGAAAGAGAAATCAACCTTTAAATTCGGATCTGTTGCAAACCGATCGGTTGGCCAATTGGTTAGCCAACTGGTTAGCCAACCGGTTGGTCAACCGATGGTTTCCAACCGAATTTGTCTTTTCTTGATATTTTTGCAAGAATTCTTCTTAGATTCTTTGGGTGTCTTGGGCCTTCATTTGTCTTTAGATTTGCGCTTCAAAATAGGTAGAAATTCAGAGGATTTAAGTCATTTGGGCTCTTATTCATTAATACTCCATTAACCTGCAATTTAAGATAAAAATAATAATTAGCAGGATATTTATTCATATAAACTAGGTAATGAGGGTATAAATTTGTAATTAAAATGTGATAATCAGTCATAGCAAAGGTACGATCATCAGTGCCCATGTCTGTAAGTGTTTTGAGATCACCCCCAGCCTGGTCCATTACTCTCGGGGTGGCCGGTATTAATATGGGGCTCAGCCTCCCCAGGCCTGCTTATGTTAGTGCTCCATTACATCCAATGGTCGAGTTACCTCCGCTCCCTTCTTTGGCGGCCAAAAATGAAGTGGCAAATCATCAGTTCACAATCAACTTGATAGATGCTTTCTATAACGGCATGAGGCAGTGTCTCATGATTATGACCAAGAGGGGCTCCATCGAACCAAAGGACCTGTTTCACATCTTGAATGGCTATCTGAATAGCTTTGAGTTTGTATCCTACACCAAAGTAGTTACTTCTCTTGAAGGTATTCAGGACAAATTTGTCGCCAAAGCGGTAGCTTGGCGAGACTTAAAGGCTTCAGATGCAGATCGACTTGCGCAAAGTCTCAATGAGAAACTTGTTGCCAATATTTAGGGGTAAATAGCTAGAGCGTAGGAGAATATTTTTATGAGTGCTTTTATTATAAGTGAACTTTGGTCTTGATTAGATAGTGTTTGGTGTTCAACTAATCTCTGGGAAGCAGAGATCGAGGCTAATCAACAGCTGGTTCAACAAGCTAACCACCAGCTCACTCATTGGCAATCTGTGCTTGAGGACACATGAAAACACCTACCTGATGTCCCAAAGGAGGCCAGGTCCTTCACCGAGGAATATCTCAAACTTTAGGGTGAAATCTTGCATAGGGAGAAGGAGATTACTGAAGCTCAGGCCGAACTCGAGGACTTTGTCAATGTGAATGACTCAACTCTTCGCCAACACGCCCAGGCATCGGTAGTGTAGAGCTTTAGGGATGAGCTGGCTGTTCGCGAGAAGGAGCTACTAGCTATGTCTGGACTATGAGGCTGAGGCCCTTTAACAGTTTTTTTGCTATGTAACCTTGTTTATTAATAGAAATATTCAGGGCTGTTGCCGGTGCATTGGCTAATCTATAGAACTTGATCATGAGTTTTTAGTAGCGCACATATATGCACACACATCTTTTTTTTTATTTGAAAATAGGGCCTTCGGATTGTACAAAAGAAATGCATCCTAAGCCACTGATCTAAGGAAACACGTTCATTCAAAAGCTCCCTGTAATATGGGTGGTCACGGTAGTACCGCTTCAAGTGTTGACCACTGATTGGGAATATTTTTAGATTTTCCTTTTCGTCAATTAGGTGACACGCGCCATTCGAACACACTGACTCTAGTACAAACTACTCTTCCCATTTCTCATGGAATTTCTTTCATGAATTGTGCGTAGGAATCATGGGCTAAGATCATGTCGCCCTTCTAGAATATTCTCTTCTTAACCTTTTTGTTGAAGGCTCGGGAGATTCGTTCTTGGTAAAGCTCGATGTGTTGTTGAATGGCTAGACACTTCTCATCCAAGGCCTCTAGTTCTCAAAGTCGTAGGAGGGTATTGTCTTTCGAAGTTATTCGCATCATCAAGATGGTATAGAGTGATGGAATCTGGAGTTCCAACGGGATGACGGCTTCACACCCGTAGACTAGCGTGAATGGGATGTTTCCTATCGGATTTCGTATCGTGGTGCGATAGGCCCAGAGGTATTCGCCTAACTTCTCATCCCTATTGTGCTTGCTTCCCGAGAGAAGCTTCTTCATTATCTTGATGATGATCGTGTTGAAGGCCTCGGCAAACCTGTTGGCCGTAGGCTTGTAAGGCAGAGAGACTGCATCTTCAATCTCGAATTTGTTGTAGAATTATCCACAGACATGGCTGATGAACTGAAGGCTATTGTCATGGATGATCTGTTTGGGCACGCCGAAATGATATATGACATGGCGTCTGAGGAAATTGACCAAGATTCCTTGTTTTGATTTCCTTTAGTGGCATTGCCTCGGCCCACTTTGAGAACTAGTCGGTTATGGCTAGGATGAACTGATGTCCTCTGATGGATGATGTGCTGATCAAACTTATGATGTCCATTTCCCATATCTCAAATGTCCACAATGACATGGTCAGGTGGAGATATCTTAGGGCTTGATGGATGCAGTCGGCATGGTGCTAACCAGCTGGGTAGCGTTTCACATGCTAGATAGTGTTGACAACAATTGTAGGCTAATAGTAGCCCAACCAACAGAGTCATTCATAGAGTTTAGGGCGTGGCTGATGAGCCCAGCACATGCCTCCATGGGCCTAACTTATCTGCCATTTTGGCCTCCTTCATAGATAAGCACCATAGAAGTACACCGTCGAATAAGCGGCATTTGAGCATTTTTGTCCCGGCATCATAGTAGAATCTCACTGACCGTCTTCGCACTAGTGTTGCCTCCTTTGGGTCACAGCAAGATCCCATGGAGAACATAATCAATGATGGGGAATCACCAATCCTGACCCCCTAGGATGGCCTTTGTTGTGTTGGTCTCAGTAGCTTTGAGCTCTTCAAGTTCATGTTTCGGGAAATACAGGTGTCGACTACCCACCATCACATCTCAATGGGCCCCGTGGAGAAATATGAGAGTAGTTGCTAGTCCCGCTAGTACGTCAACATATGGATTTTGTGATCGGGCTATGTGCGTGATGCTAACCTCTCGAAACCCCTTCATCATGCCCTTTGCTTTGTTGTTGTATAGGAGTAGGTCTTCGTGTTTCACTCTGTTCTCTTCATTGATCTGCTTGACTACAAGCTACAAATCTCTTTTTGCTTTGAGGTTGTAGGCATCAAAAATTGCTGAAGAACCTCAAATATGACTAAATCATGAGAAGATCGAAGAACAACGTCGTCGAAATCTCAAGAAGTCAACACATGGGGAGATTGTGTCTCGCCACAAGATGAGACACTTGTTTGTGTCTCGCCACAAGACGAGACATTTGATGTGTCTCGCTATTAGCGAGACACTTGTTGGTGCCTCGCCACGAAGCGAGACATTTGATGTGTCTCGCTATTAGCGAGACACTTGTTGGTGCCTCGCCACGAAGCGAGACATTTGATGTGTCTCGCAACTAGCGAGACACTTACTTGTGCCAAAGGCGAGACACGAGAATACACGAAGCGAGCTCTTGAAGGGTCTAAATCAATGCTGATGGGGCCCACTTGACTTTATCAATGCGAGAGGCGTTGAACCGTTAATAAGCGGTTACCGCGAAGATCGCCCACTAGGCGTAATTCTAGGGCATTTAATCGTGCCTAAAAGCGGAAAACCGTTCTGGCGGTGGAAGGGCGGCCTTTGCCTCGCCGGTCCGTGAGCGACCCATCTTGCCTACCGCCCGGTGAGCGCCGACTACCTGCGCCCGGTGGCGAGGCTTAGGCGGCTTGAGGCGCAGCGCTAAACACAAAATCTCCGGCACTTATGACACTTGCGGGCATGTTTCCCAAAGACTATAAATACCCTCCTCGTCCACTTGGGGGTCGACCATCGAAAGGGAAAAATCGAAATCTAAGCTTAGGAGTTCAAGAACACGATCCACGCGGAGATTCCTCGAGTTTAAGCCTTGACTTATTCTTGAGAAGAGTAGATATCTTACCTTGCTAAGATATTTCTTTGAAGTTCTTGTTTCCTTTGCGGCACTAACTAAACCCCGCCGATTCGACGATCGCCGCCGGTGGTCCACGGATTACGCTCCCCACGTGCAAAGTCCACAAAAGCGGAGATCTACACTTGTAGTGACTCTTGTTGAGTTTGTGAGAGAGTTCTTGAAATTTCTTTGTAGCGAAAATTAAGGTGTAATTTTCTTAAGTTTTGTAATGGAAGCGACAAAGAAATCAACTTTCGACCCAAACACGATGGCGACCACAGTGGGAGCCAGCGGTCTCGAGCCGAGATCGTTGTGTCGCAGCCTTGCAAAGAATCAGCCGACCTCATGGTTGATGGGCTAGACTACTTCTTCGATCAAGCCAAATTCGAAGAGTATATCTCCTCTTCCACATCGAAGTCCTCCTCACCCGCAAACATCGGAGGATGTCATCTCTTAAGAGGAGGTTCGTTCTTGTTCGCTATGCATGCAGGCGATTTCCTCTCAACAAGATCTCAATGATTTGTGAAGAGCTGCGCCAAAGCGGCGTCAAAAGATGGCCCGTCGGTTCGCCAAGCGAGAGTCTAAATCAACCCAGCAAATGGCTCAAAATTGCCAAGTTTGGGTCCCGAAGTCAACGTCAAAATTGGCTCAAGAGTCTGCCTCGCCAGAATTCTTCAGCCGAGACAATTCGAGCTACCTCGCGCGCCGCGAATTGCCGCTGCCTGCCAACAGCGAGGCAGTGTAAACTGTCTCGCGCCAGCGAGACAGTCCGAACTGCCTCGCCAAAAGCGAGGCAGTCCTCCATGCCTTAACGAAAATTTGGCTTTTCCGCCCCTTTCTTCCACTTTTCCGGCTGAGGTATCAACCGCCAAGTCCGAAATCAATAACTTCGGTGTTCAGTCGCCTTGGTCCACAATTGAGAACCAAAGTCAAAACACCGGTAATGGAACGTTTGGGTCACCTGATCCATAAACAACGACAGGTTGGGGGCCGTACCCAAATTCCAAGTGATGTTCAGAAATGTGCTGAGCCATCTGACGCAGCTCAAACCGAAGAATTTCGCTATGCCTCGCTTGAGCATCCCACAAGGGGTCCACGAGTCTGGCGAGAAGAAGAAGTTGAGGCAAGTGACTCGCCAAAATCACGAGAGATAACCGCACTCGTGATTCATACGTAAGCAACTTCGATGACGGCCGCGACGGAAGTTGTCTCTCAAGTCAAAGAGTCGACGTCCCCAAAAGAAGACGTGTCCTCCAATTAAGGACAACGTTACACTTGGGGGTGGAAGTGCAATTCGTGATAAACCACACCAACCACACCATCAGGCTGGGGGTGGCAACACACGAAAGAGGACGATCGATGAAATAAATTGTTCTTGCTCGTGTGCACAACTAATCAAGACGTTGTTGTCAGGATGTGCCTGTTCCGAGTCAAACGCTCAACCACAAAGAGCTTCAGTATTCGAGAGGCTTTCCCTGCCAGCAACGGAAGATTTGAAGACGGAGTCAAGGCGACCCCGAAGAAAGAGAAGATCCACCATTCGAACAGATGAACTTCCTGAAGTTACTATTAACATGGTGAACAAAGGAAAAGGATTGGCGATGGATGCATCCCGACTTCACTCGAGGAAAAGTCGCGACCGAAGTTTCCCAGCCAGATGTCTCTTACAATTATGAAGCTACCCAACGATTGACTATAGAAGGATGCATGAGGAGAGTCATCGATGATGAAGCTTCCGACATCAATTCGGCGATAGCTAGATGACACAATGTCAAGTCTTTGGTCCCCATCCCGCAGAAGCTTTACAATTACTCGATGTCACGGCTCAAATGTTACAAAGCCTTAGCTAAGCAAAGAGAATAGCTTAAGGCGAAATGAGAAGAGATGGAGCTAGCCATGCAATGATGAGGGAATTGCAAACCCAAGCGGTTCGCAACTGGGTCGATCAACGGCTGAATCCGATCAACAAGGTGGAGTAACCCACCATAATGTTGAAGACAATGATTCGAGATTGATGAACACATTTACGCCGATCAACCTCCAAAGAAAGCCGCATTTGCCGCCAAGGTGGAAATGATCCAATTCTTCCTATTGGAAATAATCCAAAACAAGGGAAGATGATGGCGAAAGGATGAAAGAGCTTGAAGATAAAATCAATGCTTTGATGTCCACACAGAAGTCAAAAGGCGGTATCCGTGTCCGTATCCGAGAGAATGGGATTCAATCCCTTACCGCCGAAATTCAATTTGATCAACTTCCGCCATTTGGCGGAGAGGTCACCTTCACAACACGATTTACTTCAAATCACATTTGGGGTTAATCTCGGAAGCGAGCCTCGATGGTTCGGTCATTCGTCGGTACTCTTCGGGCTGCCGATTGGTATCGAAGACTCAAAGCGAGGAGTATTAGCTGGCGGGAGGACATGGAAAGTTCTTTTCTCGGCAACTTCTTCGATGGCGACACGAAGTTTCCATTGGAACTCTCCTAGGCAGCGAAGGTGGGGAGACAATCGACACCTTCGTTAAGCGATTCATAATAAAGCTATGAATTGCGGGGATCCAATTCTTGAAGAGTTCATATTGAAGACTTGCCACAACAATCTTTCTATAGAATTCTTTGGAAGTCATGGGGTCGCCCCACCAACTACGTGGAAAGACCTAAAATACGAGGAGAACAAGCGAGCGTTTCCTCGGAAGGAAGAAAGAAAGAAGCGAAAAGATGGTGACCCTCAGTAAATTTTCCTCTCGTAATAGAGGAAAGGCATCTGCGGATCGCTGTTGGTCAAACGTCGCAACAACGGCCACGCCAAAAGCTTCTAAATCGAATTCCACAGGACATACTCTTTCAAGGGCGGCGAAGTTCCAATCATCTTCAAACACCTCCTTGATAACAACAAAATCAAGTTGCCTCCAATTACAAATCAAGAGGAGGCTAACAAAACCGGACCCTAAATACCGTATGCACTACGTGAGGGTCCTCCATCCTACAAAGGATTGCTTAGCTCTCAAGGCCATCATCCAAGCCTTGTTGAAGCCGCCTTAACAAATAAGCCGAATCAAATATGACTCCAACAGTATACGAGTATAAACCGCCCTCTAGACTCGACATGTATATGAGTATAAACCGCCCCTTTCCTCCGATGAATATAAGAGGTTAAACCGCTTTTCTTCTTACTCACTCCGGCCCAATTTTGCAAAGAAAGTCGGGGTGGATAATCCATGAGCGAGATGTCCACTTCAGTTGAGTGGTCAAACCTTCTTCTGATTAGGACCATAATCAAAATCCCTCTCGATTCCTTCCATGAGCGAGGTCCACTTCCACATTGAGCAATCAAACCTTCCTACGTTAGGATTGTCTCAAAATTCCTATCTGGTCAAACCTTCCTACAGTTAGGACCACGGCCAAAATCCCTCTCAATTCTTTCTATGAGCGAGAGGTCCACTTCCACATTGAGCAATCAAACCTTCCTACGTTAGGATTGTCTCAAATATCTGCTGGTCAAACCTTCCTACGATTAGGACCATGGTCAAAATCCCTCTTGATTCCTTCCATGAGCGAGAGGTCCATTTGAGATTGGCGATCAAACTTTCCGGCGATTAGGATTGTCTCAAAACTCCTATCTGGTCAAACCTTCCTACGATTAGGACCATGGTAAAATCCCTCTTGATTCCTTCCATGAGCGAGAGGTCCATTTGAGATTGGCGATCAAACTTTCCGGCGATTAGGATTGTCTCAAAACTCCTATCTGATCAAACCTTCCTACAGTTAAGATCATTTTTAATTTTCACTCCCACTTGGTCAAACCTTCCTACGATTAGGACCACGGTCAAAATCCCTCTCGATTCCTTTTATGAATGAGAGGTCTACTCGATAACGAGGTTCGTTTTAGCCCCAAGAGAAAACACAACAGGTTCGCTACCCCAAGAGAAGACACAACGGGTTCGCTACCAAGAGAAAGCACAAATTCCACAAGCCTCATTATTCAATATCGTAGCATAGATGTCATTACCTAATGACACCTAAACTATGCCTTCATGCATAGGGATATTATCTGTCCCTTATCGAGATAAGTGCGCATCTAACACATCTTTAGGGTAATCAATTCCGTGATAATTGACCGAGCCTACGATTCAATATCGTAGCATAAAGTCTAAGAGAATTCACTCTTTTAGCACAGCGTAACATGTAGAATGGACTCGGATAATCTACATGCTAGCCCAACTCAAGCGGTAGTTGGTAAAGGCTCATCAAATCCGTTGATGGTGAGGGTTTGCCAAAATCCTATATCTATCATACAAGCAATAACTTGAGGCAATTTGGTTCACTCTTCCTGCCGGGGTCAAGCACTTTCTCCTACCGTGATTCTAATGCAAATGTGCCATTACATAGCCTCCAGAAGCTCAAGCATGCTCAGACAGATTCTGTGGCGGTCCTTTTGAGCGAGACACTTCAGATTGCCCCGCTCGCTTTCTTCAAGTGGGACAATTCCAGATATTACATATAGAAGCTTTCCTGGAAATCTGATATTCAGAAAACCAGACGACGCTTTTTCTCTGAATGATTCTCAAGGCATTTCAATTATAACCCAAGTGGTGACTTTCAAGATGAAGATGATTAGTCCAAAATCGACTTCAACATTTCAATCAATCCAAATACAAATGCAACAGCTATTGATCCCAAAGTATGGTCAGCGACGCCGCGTAGCCAGGATTCAAGAAACTGAAGCAAAACATGGGCCTCTTCTACAAAGTTCAACGTTGAACAAGAAACAAGGCGCATCTTATCCAAAGTATTCCAGACCCCTCGACAAAATACAGAGGAGTCTGAAAACTTTGGAGGGGGTATCTGTAGGCATCAAAAATTACTGAAGAACCTCAAATATGACTAAATCATGAGAAGATCGAAGAACAACGTCGTCGAAATCTCAAGAAGTCAACACATGGGGAGATTGTGTCTCTTCTGATGCGAGACACTTGTTTGTGTCTCGCCATGGCGAGACACCTTGATGTGTCTCGCTGTTAGCGAGACACTTGTGTGTGCCTCGCACGAGCGAGACACCTTGATGTGTCTCGCTATTAGCGAGACACTTGTTGGTGCCTCGCCACGAGCGAGACACCTTGATGTGTCTCGCAACTAGCGAGACACTTACTTGTGCCTCGCCAAAGGCGACACCCGTAATACCCAAACGAGCTCTTGAAGGGTCTAAATCAATCTGATGGGGCCCACTTGACTTTATCAATGCGAGAGGCGTTGAACCGTTAATAAGCGGTTACCGCGGAGATACGCCCACTAGGCGTAATTCTAGGAGCATTTAATCGTGCCTAAAAGCGGAAAAACGTTACAGCAGCTGGAAGGATTCGCGATCGCCGCCAACAGGCGTTTTCATACCGCCGCCGCCACCGAAAATGACACCGCCGCCAGCGAGCGTAAGCAGTTTTAGCCAGGCAACTTGAGCCGCCGCTAATCGCAAAATCTCCAAAGACTTATGACACTTGTGGGCATGTTTCCCAAAGACTATAAATACCCTCCTCGTCCACTTGAAGTCGACCATCGAAGGGAAAAATCAATCCAAGCTTAGGAGTTCAAGAACACGATCCACGCGGAGATTCCTCGAGTTTAAGCCTTGACTTATTCTTGAGAAGAGTAGATATCTTACCTTGCTAAGATATTTCTGAAGTTCTTGTTTCCTTTGCGAAGCACTAACTAAACCCCATCGATTCGACGATCGCCGCCGGTGGTCCACGGATTACGCTGGCCCCCAAGACAGCAAAGTCCCACAAAATAGGAGATCTACACTTGTAGTGACTCTTGTTGAGTTTGTGAGAGAGTTACTGAAATTTCTTTGTAACTGAAAATTAAGGTGTAATTTTCTTAAGTTTTGTAATGGAAACGACAAAGAAATCAACTTTCGACCCAAACAGAGGTATTCTACCCCCTAGCTCTCTCGTTAATTCCAATCTGATTAGCAGTGCGATGTACTCGATCACATCGTTGGAACACGGCTTGGTCAGGTAGAAAGATCGCAGAAGAACATGCTAGTTGAGTGTGATGAATACAATCCTGATTCATGCAATGATGCGCCCATCAGGTCCCGCTTTGGAAGCCCCATCAACCTACATCTGCATAATCTGTTCATGGGTCATAATCATGGACTCTTAGACTTTGTATGGGATTTCTTCATGAAGTTTTGAATACTCAGGTACTGAGTGATTTGCTAGGAAGTCCGCCAAGGCCTAGCCTTTAATTGCTTTTCAGGGCACAAACTTCATTTCGTATTGGGAGAGTAAGATGGCCCATTTTGCTAGTCATGAGTTGAACGATCCGGGTTTTTTCATGAGGATCTAAAATCGATTCACTCGGGATACCACTAAAATAGTCTGTCTAGCCATATAATGTTGCATCTTTTGTATCGTGAATACGAGGGCTAGACATTCATTCTCGATCGGGTTGTATCGGTGTTCGGGTCCCACCATTATGCGGCTCGGATAGTAGATGACTAGTTCATGTCCCTGGTCATTCTTCTGAGCCAATATGGCACCTAGCGAATGGTCTAGAGACTTCACACACAGGATGAATGGCTTTCCTGTAGTCGGGACAACCAAAACCGGAGGAGTGGTAAGATAAGATTTGATCTCGTCGAATGCCTTCTGACATGCTTCATCCCACACAAAAGAAGTGTTCTCGCACATTAATCTGGTGAAAGGTTGGCAATAGCCGGAAAGATTCGAGATGAACCTTCTAATGTATGCCAACCAACCCTGATGACCTCTGAGTTGTTTGAGATTTCTCGGGGGTAGCATCTCCAAGATTGCCTTCACTTTATTTGGGTCTATGTGGATACCTTTGACCGTGATGACAAACCCTAATAATTTATTGCTAGACACGCTGAAGAATGACTTGGCCGGGTTCATCTTAAGGTCATATTTACCATGACATCGAAAGCCGTCCTCATATCATACAAGTGATCCTCTTTTTGTTTCCTCTTAACCGCGAGTACGTCCACGCAACATTCCATAGTCTTTCACAAATGCTCACTAAAGATCTTGCTCATCGCCCATTGATACATTGCCCCCATATTCTTTAGGTTGAATGGCATGACCGTGTAGGCAAAGATCCCTTTCGGGGTCTTATAGGCGGTGTGCTCCTAATCATCTTCATGCATCTTGATTTGATTGTATCTAGAGTATCCATCTGTAAATGACATGCATTTGAAGCCACATGTATTGTCGATCATGATGCTAGTGATCGGCAATGGGAACTCGTTTTTGGGACACGTCGTGTTTAGATTGCAATAGTCACCACAAACTTTAATATTGTCATTCTTTTTCCAGACGAGAACGATGTTTCATACCTACTTTGCTACATGTTTGGCAATATAGTTATAAGTAACTTATCTTACTTATAAGTATCTTTTTACTGATAAGTTAGCCAGATCATGTTTGGTGAGGGGTCAAAAGACCATAATACCAACTTATTTTTGGCTATTTATAACTAGTTTTACTTATTTACCTCAAAGACCATAATACCCTTCATACCTCATTATTAATATTAGTTATTAATAACCACAAATAATGTTATATATAAAATATATTTGAAATAAATATTTTCTTATTATGAAATAATAATTACAACTAATTAGTTAATTATTAAATAACTTACTAATAATTACAACTCATTTAATTACCTATCTTTTTATTTTTAAGAATAAGAAATTATTAGTATTAATTGTTAGTCAATTAAGAAATAAATTTCTTAATAATTATTATTTACTTAGTTATTTATATTTTCATTTTCATTAGTTATCCTTATTAATTAATTTTTAAATGATAAATAAATTTACAAATTATTATTATTTAATTAATTATTTATGTTCTTTATTTTTAAGAATAAAAACTATTCTTATTAATTAGTTAACTAATAGATAAAGTTATTAAAATTACTACTTAATTAATTATCTTATTTTTAAATAAATTATTATATTTATATTTAATTATTTAAATATTAAATAAAATTATTAATAATGATTATTTAATGAATTACTTATATTTTTATTTTTAAGAATAAATAATTATTCTTATTAATTAATTATTTAATTAATAAATAAATTTATTAATAACTATTATTTAATTAATAATTTATATTTTTAAGAATACAAATTATTCCTATTAAATAATTTTTAATTAATAAATAAAACTATTAATAACTCTTAATTTAATTAATATGAAATTAACTAATTAATATTAGTATTAGTAATCAATAACTAAAATTTGTGAAATATATAAAATATTTTATTTAAAATATGTTTAATATTATGAAATAATTGTTTTTATTAATTAATTAATAGTTTTACTAATAATAATTTTTTAATATGAATTAATTAATTAGTCCTAATATTAGTAATTAATAATCATAATGATGTGAAATAATTATTTTATTACCTACTTAGTGTATTAATTAAAAACTTTATTAATCGATATTATTTGATTAATATATATGTAATTAATTAGTCAAATATGAGATTTAAGAAGACATCCTTTTGGTCATTTGACAACTATCACAACCTTATAAGTTATTGGTTTACCAAAGAAATAACTATACACATATCCTTATACGTTAAGGGTTTTACCAAACACTTTACTTATTTTTTTACATACTTATAAGGTATTTTCAAATAAGTAATAAAGAACTTATAAGGTTGCAAAAAATAAGTAGTAGCCAAACATGCTCTTGACAGGTATACCTCCTTGATGAATTTACGGACAAGGAGTTTCCGAAACTCCTTACCGATATCCTGCATCATACCTGGTTAGAACTATCGTTGGAGTTGCACAACTGGTTGCGCATCCAATTTGATATTGAGGTGGGGGTGGGGGGGGGAGCTTGCACTGATCAAGATAGGTTTGCAAGCTCCGTTACCCAAGTTAGGCTTCTCCATTTCTTCATCAACGGAGGTTCCCGTTGTTCAAATCGGGCTTCCCATTAATCATCTAGTTGTTGGGCCCAGAAAGGCACATCATTATTGTAGTCAAATGGCTCAGATTCTTCCTCATCGTGGCTGACTGACACCATGTTTACTAATAGCTGTCGGAAAGTCGCGCCTATGCTAGCGTCTGAGTCCCACATCTCTGTGTTGGATGAATGGTCATTGACTCAGCCCGAGGAATCGAAGTTTCACTCTGACGCTTCTGGGCGGATCTCATATCTGTGTCCCCTCCTCATCTTGCTATAATAGTCTTTGGCCCTTCCCTTCAGAACGAAGGGCTTCACTAGCGACGCGCGACCCTTTTGGAAATCGAGTCCTTGACGTACATCAAGGCTATACCGCCAGTGCCGCATTATGTTTCGAGCTTGGATGCTATAATGGTAGAATTGTGGAACTTCCTCATCTGACTCCTCATTAGAGGCCTAGTCAGAAGTCAGGCCTGCCTTCCCAAAAGATATCACTGTTTGGTTATTAAACACACTTCTTGCCAATTTTTGATCCTTCAGTCACACGGACTCGACCTAGCTATAGGCATAAGAAATGACTGGTTGGAATTCAACAATGATAGCTCTAGTGTTATCTCTGACAATTAGCAGCATTAGTCACACATGAAGAGTAATGAAAATGGACAACTTTGTTGATAACCATTACACTGTCGTTAATAGTGGTTTGATTACAGTTGTGTTCAAAGCTCATACATCGGGTTTAATTACCAAAATAGGGGGCTCAACCATTTTGATGCTTGCTTTTGGGATGTCTTCAGGACTCTCGATAATGAGCACATTTTCCACGTCGTCATTGAGATGACCTACTTAATAGAGCTACGCATCAACATAGTAGCTCTCAAGTCCACTAAAGGGTCGCTCGTCCGCATAGCTTGTGTGCTCAATCCTAACAGGGTCATTGTAGTTGATGCACTGATGCAAGATAGAAGGGACGAGCATGTTCTCATGGATCTAAGGTTAGCTAAGGAGAATGTTGTATGATGATTCAGCATCGAAGACATAGCAGGTGACGTCTGACCTGAAATCACCAATTTACAGTTTGAGCTTTATCTTTCCAAGTGGGTCGCTGCTATTGTTGTTCAGCCCAAAGATTTTAGTGTTGGTGTGGAAAAGTCATTGTAATAGTAACTGAAGGAAATGTAACATCCTTCTTCTAATGATGCTGATGACCGACCCGAGATCAACTTGCATGCATTTTATCTTTGACAAGCCTAACTACCCCATGAAATAGATCGACCTCGTGTGGTTTATGGACTGTATGAGATTGTCTCTCAAGGAAAAGGTTACCTAAGGGAGGTCCCTCTCCAGCTAGTGGCAACGTGTGCATGTATGGTCCTCGATCCCTTCCTTCGAGGGTTGGATCTGGGTGAGGTAAACCGTTGGGTGTTTAAGGATTTTTGTAGCATTGTCCCCACCTTTAGGGTTAGCTGGAGTGGCTCCCAAAGTGTCACTCTAGCTGGGATGTTAGCAAGTTGAGTCATAATGCCGAAGGGGCGTGATCAGCTAGGCCCAGGCCTATTGCTATTTGCTCTTGAGGCTGTGGGAGGCACTGCTGTCACAAGATTAGCTAGCTGGTTGTCAGGTGGGGCATGTCGTCCTTCCTGATCGGCTTGGTCATATTGTCAGTGACACAACTTACCGCTTCTGAGTTCTTCTTCCACATTCTGAGCCACAATTGCTACCAATACCTCTGCCTCTCAGGCTACCTTGGTTGTGGTCTCTTCTCCCTCGGTTATGGTGAATGCCGTGAGGGCTTCATCTTCAAAGTCAGCAGGTTTATAAATTGGCCCTCTTCGCCACAGAGGATCCACAAGACTTCATATTTTCCACTTTGCCTTTCGTGTCTTTTCGGTGCATCTTGTCAGAGGTCCATTGTTCATCCTTTACGAGGTTAGGATGCACCCACATAAGCTCACCCCTGGACAGGGGGACGAGGTTCGCCTTTGGCCTACTAGCGTAGCGATCATAGTTGACAATCTTGTATGATGATTGACATCGAAGACATAGCGGTGACGTCGACACGAAATCACCAATTCTGATTTGAGCTTTATCTTTCCAAGTGGGTCGCTGCTATTGTTGTTCAGCCCAAAGATTTTAGTGTTGGTGTGGAAAAGTCATTGTAATAGTAACTGAAGGAAATGTAACATCCTTCTTCTAATGATGCTGATGACCGACCCGAGATCAACTTGCATGCATTTTATCTTTGACAAGCCTAACTACCCCATGAAATAGATCGACCTCGTGTGGTTTATGGACTGTATGAGATTGTCTCTCAAGGAAAAGGTTACCTAAGGGAGGTCCCTCTCCAGCTAGTGGCAACGTGTGCATGTATGGTCCTCGATCCCTTCCTTCGAGGGTTGGATCTGGGTGAGGTAAACCGTTGGGTGTTTAAGGATTTTTGTAGCATTGTCCCCACCTTTAGGGTTAGCTGGAGTGGCTCCCAAAGTGTCACTCTAGCTGGGATGTTAGCAAGTTGAGTCATAATGCCGGCGGGCGGATCACCAGGCCCGTGCCTATTGCTATTTGCTCTTGAGGCTGTGGGAGGCACTGCTGTCACAAGATTAGCTAGCTGGTTGTCAGGTGGGGCATGTCGTCCTTCCTGATCGGCTTGGTCATATTGTCGGTGACACAACTTAGCCGAGTTCTTCTTCCACATTCTGAGCCACAATTGCTACCAATACCTCTGCCTCTCAGGCTACCTTGGTTGTGGTCTCTTCTCCCTCGGTTATGGTGAATGCCGTGAGGGCTTCATCTTCAAAGTCAGCAGGTTTATAAATTGGCCCCTCTTCGTCACAGTAGAGGACTGTCACAGTACTTCATATTTTCCACTTTGCCTTTCGTGTCTTTTCGGTGCATCTTGTCAGAGGTCCATTGTTCATCCTTTACGAGGTTAGGATGCACCCACATAAGCTCACCCCTGGACAGGGGGACGAGGCTCCGCCCTTTGGCCTACTAGCCGTAGCGATCATAGTTGACAATCTTGAGCTCTGCTTTTGAGATAGGCACTGCCCCGTCAGTGCTGATCACACTAGGTAGGTCCTCAAACTACACGGAGATCATATTCACCAAAACTTGCTTCTGATCTTTCCTTAAGTGTAGGGATCCAAACTCATGCATCGTCTGGATTTTCTCTCTTAGTACAATGCAGTCCTTCATGGGATGCCCTATAAAGCGATGGAAGATGAAATAATTAGGGTTATCTATGCGCCTTTCTTCTTCAAGTTTCTTGGGTCTCGCGAAGTTGAGTGAGCCCTCCCTTGATGAGAGTTTTAGCTACTTCTAGGATCACTTCTGGCTTGCAGGCATACACCCTGTTAGGATTTGGTTCAAATTGATTTCATCGTCGTAGGTGGCCTTCAGCCTGATACTATCCTGGCGAAGGCACCTGGTTGTAGGTCATGTTGGCATTGGGGTGGAAGTTATTGTTCCCATTTCTATTTCCGTTCCTGCTATTGTTCTGCCATCTGGAAGGTTGTGGGTATGGCTGTTGGGCGTTGACCGCCATTACCGAATTAACCTTCCCTTCTGGACACTATCTGGGGCATTAGATTTGCGCTTGCCTTCGCTGCTACTTACCCTGTCTGGTATGTCATCAAGCCGTATGGCTGCAGCTTCTACCCTCTCAGTGTTCTTGATTAGTTCCTTCTAGGTTTTAGATTCGATGACCCAGAATTATTTGAGGATATAGTTCGGTAGGCTATCTCGGCAAGCATCAATGTTGAACTTCTAAGACATTTTACCCTTTAGTTCCAGGCTGAGTCGATAGAAGCTCTCGATGTATGTTTGGACCTTCTCGCTTGGCTTGTAGACCTCTTTATTCACTCTTTGATATGTTATCTTAGAGTCGATCTAGTGAAATATCTCAATGAACTTCCTCTTCAAGTCCTTCCACGAGTTGACAGAACCTGATGGCAAGCTCTCAAACCATTGGAAGGTGGGCCCTTTGAGAGAACTGATAAACATCCTCACCATGATGATATCATTTCCCAACTATAACCCGGCTTGCACTTCAAAGTGGCACAAGTGTTGTTGCAATGACCCGATAACATTGTAGCTCTGCACCGTACTAGGCTTGTGCTTTTTGGGGTACAGTATGTCATCCCAAAATGTTAGATATGGTCACGAGGTATCATCATTCGGCTCTCTCTGACTCTTCGTAAGAGACTCCACCTGAGTCGTTAGTTTGGTCAATATTGCACTCATAGTAAGGTTAGCAATTGTAACCAACTCATGGTGTCCTACCCTGACAGATCAATTCGACTGCTCCTCCTAATGGCCAAGCTATCCATTGTAGGGCATGTGCATTGTCTAAGCATTGGTGTCATGTGTTCCCCCGTGACAGGTCATTTGGGAACCCTAGTGGACTCTTGGTTTAGAAGAGGAGCTTCCAGGGTACCGTTGATATTGATCCTAGGTGGTCACCAATTTTATCCAAGTTGATTACTTCTCTCGACAATCAAGAATCCTGATGGAAGTTGGTAACTTCCTCCCTAATAATAGCATTCTGATTCATTAGGGAGTGGTCCATCTGCCCCTTGGCGTCAACCATCATCACCATCTTCTCTTCCATGCGCTCCATCACGCTTGCCTGGCTCAAGATTGTCTTCATTATTTCTCAGAGATTGACCTCCTCCAACAAATCGGATAATGGCTTAGAGCTCTCACCCACATCTGGGATCACCACCAATTTGTGCTATGTGCTTGTCTCCTCCTGAGGAGATGCCATGTGGACTTTGAACTGTGATGAGCACGGTGAAGCTAGTGTGCTATTGGAGGCACAGGCTGAGTGTTCGTCTCTCGGTACTTCATCGTACATAGAACTTTCGATAAGAAAGGCTCAGGCTCATGACACTAGGCTCAGGCTCATGACACTAGCCTGCTCATCTTTGAGTGAGTCTGATATTCGAGTCCCTTGTAGTAGTCCAAGAACTCCTCCAGGTTCTTTCTAGGATTCCCATTTGTAGTTTGATTGGTTTCGAGCCTTAGGTCTGTCATACGAACATGAACGGACCCTAGCTCTTCTTTGTTGCTAATTTTGGCCGCATGTTTCTGACGGTATCGTCTCCTTTTAGGCCAAGCTTGTATGGGACCCATAGATAATTGTTCAAAAATAGACACGCTTAGGGATTGAGTCTCCATCGGTTGGGACACATAAGACTCAGTCGGGCCTTCAACGTGAGGACATACCGTGCAATATAGGATGTGCCCAATAGTTACAATATGATATAGGTAGTGTTGAGGGATGGCGACTAATGAGTCATGGGAGACTATATATTGACTGCTAACTTCCACCTGTCGGAGAGCGGAGTGAAGGTGCTTTGACCTTAAGTAGCTTCAGAGATTAGCGACTGGTTTTGAGTTCTCTATCTCTCTTAGGGGTAGACCTCACAGTCCTCGGCTCTAGCTGCGCTTGGATCTTGAGTCCAGACGGCGTAGGGGTCAACTTGGGTCATCATCTATTTTGGACCACCTACAGGTCCTCCTTCTTGCATGCCATGAGGTGATAACCTCTCGTTCTTCATCTTGCTATTAAACCTCTCATTCTTCATCTTGCTATTCAGACAAGGTTGCATACGATAACTATATGTCTTTGCAACACCTTGAATTTGCTACAGCATTGGTTTGACAATCACCCGAGTAGAACTTGACTTAGCTCAATGTTTCACGAGGACTGATGATGTGTCCTCACTAGGTTGGCCATTCGTGGGATGATCGGAGTTAGTAGACACCAACTCTGATTTTAGATGCTGGACTGGGCAGCGTATAATTTTTTCATGCTCGCGAGTCGAGCTCTCTGACCTTCGGGGAGAGGTCCACTTAGCCTTTGATAGAGACTTAGTTGTCTTGGTATCAGTGGGGCCCTCGATATAGCTAGGTGTGGGTGTTTTGTCAACACCATGGAATTGTTCCATGGTTGCTTGGAGCTTCCTTCAGTGCTTCTTAAATATGCGTCATAGGCGGCATAGTCGACCTCCATCATGATAGTTTTGACCATCATCCCAAATTCTATATCGTCGTACTGCGACACGACTTTCTCGCTAGAGGAGAAGTCACTCCCCAGCAAAGTCACCGTATTTGGGTCAAAAAGATTCACAGAAGATTGAGACAATGAAATAGTCATCCTTTTCTATTGATCTCTTTGGTGGAAAATAACAAATAAAGAATGACACAATATTTTTTAATTACACTGGATATTCTAGGAAGTTGTGCCAGTAGAGGCTAGGCGTCGGCTCTGTAGATCGTACGGTGAAATAGCATTGTCTTTTGAGTTGGTTTAGCGAGGTCAGACTAGACCGCTATGAAGATTCTCAGGGATGAAGTATGGATTTGTCATTGAGGGTTTGCCTCGACGAACAGGTAGAACAAGGCCCAGAGATGGTTAAGGATCAACCCCTGGTGGCTGGGGGTGAAGAAAGCTTACAAAGTAGACTCCCACCCAGTGCGACTTGAGGTTTGGGTGGTCGAGGACTAAAGGTATTCTCTCTTTTCTCATTTTCGTATCATGATCTGTGTATCTCTCCCTCTCTTTTCTCTATCCTCTTTGTTCTTCCTCTCCCACTTTTTCTTCTATGTAAGGACATATTTATAATATTTATACTGCATAATGTGAGGAGCTTGCTTGTGCGTAGTTGGTCCAGTGCCTACATGTCATTCCTACTGCCATCTGTCGCCATCCTGTCACATCAGTCACTTTGCCAGACTTTATGCATTGCGGACTCGAGATCTAGCAAATCTGGTTTGCCATGATTATTTTCTGACCTTCAATCATTCCGCATTAAATGTAACGTGGCCTCCCCTCTCATATAATCAGTGAGTAACTGTCATCGTGGTTGTTTCTGTCCCATTAGTATACTGTATTGCAACCATCAGACCTAGTGTGAGCGATTTGAGCGATATACTAGGCTCCCTTGGGACCCTGCGTGTTGTTTTATGTGTGTGTCGCTAGCTTAACGAGGTCAATTCGTTAAGTAGGCATTGCTTGTGATTTGAGAATTGATAGAGAGGTCAAATCATGTTAGCGATGTCTTATCATACATATGGTTTGCAGGGCCTAGGCCTTTATAGTAGCTTCGTGCCTATCTATTTTTGGTTAGCTAGCCGAGTTACATGTAGTCGGTAGTGGGTTGATCGAAATTGCTTGGGTTGTGCAAGTCGGCTTTGTTAGGAATTTTGGTTCGGGCCAGTCAAAGGTGTCTTTGGGTCGGTCTTCGCATCTTGGCTCTCTATTTCTTCAAATGACCCACTTCTCGTGGTATAGTCGGGCATCTCTTGAGGTTCATTACTGGTATCATCTGTCTGTTTGACTGGTCTGTATTTTTTGACTGCCTATGGTAACTGGTCTCAACAGGTTGGTTACCATGTCTTGTCTCAACCCGGCCTATTCCTTATAGTGGTTTGTCCTAATTTGAGATAATTAATTCTAATTATGTTATGCTCTTAACATACCATATAAAGAGATATCAATTGAGTATCCAATCTCTCTAATTGTCAACTTCCATAATAACCTAATCGACACATACGTCGGCTATACCATCCTAAGCTAATGAGGTACTGCCACGTGGTCTCACTTGCCGCCCAAGTAAATACTTTGCAGGCCAAGTAAACACCTTAAGGGCCAAGTATATACTATAACTTGGCCGTTAGGATGGTGACACATGTAGAGGCTGATTTGCCCTAGATCTGCCCTAGACAATCATTACAAATACCTCTCTTACCTAAGGTAAGATAAAATAAGAACTTGACCTAGGATCGCTACTGCTGACCTGGGTTAATTATCATCTTCCTCTAAACCCTAGCTCAAATGCGTGGACCTTTTTCTGTAAGAGTTTGACTTTGGCATAGGAAGGGTATTGGTGGACAGCCCATCATCGTCAATCTAACGCTTTTTCTGTGTGTCACAGATCCACTCAACAATCTCAATTAGATGTCAACACCAAAACCCTCCCTAGCCATCTAGGTTGATCAAGAGGCCCTCTTTGACGAGTCCAATCTTACGGGCTCAATCTAATACGTTTTTCCTAGCATCAATAGTTATGATGCATCATGAATATGTGTGCTAACATAGTTCACTCAATTAAACTTGTCTCTACTTCATAAAGTCCCTGTCACAACACCAAAACCCCGAAGTTATGGTGAGGATTGAGAGATATATTTTTATGTTCTAACACACCCTACAGGTGACCGCAGTGCAGAAGTGAAAATCTTGGAACCCACCAAGGAGCATTTGATGAATCTACGATGAGCAATCTTTGAATCCACGAAGAGACAACCTCGAATCTACGAAGTAATATAAAAAATAAGTTTTATTAATAAAAAATAATGCCTTTAGGTCTTACAATTCTCTGCTAAAATAGAAAAAAAAGTAGACTTCTATTAGACTTGAAATTACTAGAAATAGAATGTATCAAAACTCCTTAAAAGACCAATTAGTCAAATCTGAGGTCAAACTGGATTCGTTTCTTAATGCTAAAATCATTGTCAAAAATAGCAAAAAACTAACATAAAAACCGTTATCTCTAAATATGGAGGGAATTTCGGGAAACGGATGGCGGCAATCTGAATTATCCAAACCCCTTTTGGGCTTCTGTCGAACTATCTTCTCCATGAATGCATTAACAAGTTCTATCATAAAAAGTAGGTTTTATAGAGAATCCTTGATGGTATGTCTTTTTGCTTGCAAATAGAATTTTCGGAAGCCATTGTGTCTACACGGAGACTCATATGCGTTTGGGTAGAAGATCTAGTTAATTAGGCAGCAATTTTTTCAGACTCATGTGCGTTTGGCTACATGATCTAGTTAATTAGCAGGCAATTAACCTACTCCCAATCTCGTAAGATTGCCTAAATCCTTTCCATATATGTTCATTTAGGCTACTCCTAATTAGCTATCTACATCATCACTATGTTTCAATCAAGTCCAAGCCATTATCTTCACTCTCTGGTGAATTTATTACTATCCTTTAGCCAACCAATGACTTTCTTAGTTGGCGTTTAGCACACGCAGAGCTAGTGTAAGTTGTCGAGAGAGAAAGAGCAAGCAAAATAAATGAAGACTGGTAAGAGTTAGCTAGATGTAGCGTTAGAAGCTATTAATTGTGGTCATCTCCCACCACCTTAATACAATTATAATACGTACGTGTCACAAACACTAGCTACTTATATGCCACCATTCTCTCTCCCGCTTATACACACAAAACACAAAGTTAGAGAGAGAAAACTATGGACGGATCAAAATCTCCGATGGTCGCAGAGAAGGCATTGTTAGGGTCTCCGATTGATCTTGAGGCAGCGTTTGATGCGATTGGAGTTAAGCCGCGAGTACTAACTGGGTTGACTCGACGAGAGATGGACTCATTGACAGCTATTTGCGACACGCTCCTACCTTCTATAAACTTTCCCGGAGGGGATACTGAAGAGTCCGCCACCACATTCTACCAAACCTCAGCCTCTATGCTCGGAACTCCCGAAGTTGTAAGTAGCACTTGCATTTAATAATATGTAAACATTATACATGTACTTAAAGAAAGTAAACGGATCCAGATTGTGTCTCTTCAAGATATTGGATGGTGTGTCATTGATGTGATAACTCAATATCATTAACATATACAGATCATAGCTTACGATTTTGATCTGTGTCAGCTGGCATCATGGAAGGACATAGTCCTCCTATAATTCCGTCCGAACATACACATGTATAATTATAGAGTGAGATGGGATTCCAAAATATTTGTGGTCACACCTTTTGACTGTGCACCTAGTTTGCTAAGGAAAGTTTTCATGGACTCCTATAGTGAGCTAGTGTGTCCCTCCGCGCTTGGCTAGTGTAACGTTGATATGATATATATAATCTTTATACCCACATATGATCTTTAATTATATGTTGGTGATTTTAAATGTATAGTCTATATGAGCTCCACGTCACCAGCATATCAGCTAATAGCATAGAATATCACACTTGTATGTACTCATTTAGTCTCTACATCTAAAGAAACATAATACATGCATAAAATAAATTAACTAATTATTAGCTTGTGATAAGAGGAGTAATTAATTCAAGTTTACCTCAAAATTGTGAACATTGCTTGATTGTATCCTTATATTACATTTTGATAACTAGGTGGGGGAGTACATAGGCGTGAGGATGCGACATGCGATGCGAGGACTACTTCGCATAGCTCTATGGTTATTATCTACATGGTATGGGACTTTTATCTTTTGCGGGAGAAAGGGTTTATCTTGGAAATCCCCGTTCTTTCTCAAATTCTCTCAAATTGATCCCCAACGTCGGGAGGAGATCCTACTATCGTGGGCCACGCACTGGCTTTCACTCTATAGAATGCTCTTTCGAGGCCTCAAGCAAATGGTTCTCCTCTTCTATTTCACCCAGGTAATTAATTAATTTGCAAGAAAATATTATATTTTTATTTGTTAATAACCAATTCAAGTACCCACCTTAGTACTTTCATAGAAAAGATGCATATCTAAATGGTTTAGATACTGCTGAAATTTCATTTACTATTCGTCCGTGCATGCTTCTTTGTCAAGCTCCAATTTATGGTCCTATAAAACACTTATATACTTAAAATATAAAAAAAGCAAAGAAGACCACGGTCAGCATTTTCAATAAATTAGAATAATTTCTATTGACATTGTCAGCCATTCATAAGGATGTTTTTACCAACAAGTTGTTGGCCCAGTGATATGCAAGCTAGTCCCCAGGCGGGCTCTTGCCTCTTGGCAAGAATTCGAAACCTGGAAGCGACACTTGTTGGGGGGGTAGCCACCAGCGCCGAGTAGAATTAATTAGTCTCATCTTCAATGTGGGGTGGGAACACGTGGTTAAACCAAAAAGAATTCATAAGGATGTTTGTTGGTTCCATTATTATAAAATCCCTACATACTTGTTTGGGGTGTGTATAAATGGTAGACGTGGGATTTTTCAAAAGTAAACTTTTTATTGTAAAAATTCAATTTTGTAACAGGTAATAAAATCTGAAGCATTAATTGGTACGGGTGTTATAGTTGTTAGTGGATCCTTCTCCTAGTGATTTTATTGGTTTCTTGGTTAGACTGTATTTAACGCTCTCGTCAGATTGTTCGATGGAATGGACCCCTGACATTTTAATTAGAACTTCCATATGTCATATTTATTAAATAAACATGTTTGTGGTTGAGTTAATAATAAACTATGGCTGTTTGGTAGTAATGAAAATTCGGAAATAATGTTAATAACAAAACACTTTAATAAAATGTGTATCTTTAGTATTGAAAAGAATAATGATAACTACACCGCTACTCCAGTACTCTACACAACTTCTATGCTATGAGAGAGAATAGGGTCCATTCTCTTTGAAAAAATAATATTTTGAATCATATTCCTTAATTTTCATACCACATTAAATTAATATTTAAAAATATTACCTTGTAATCCTGTTGGCACATAGGAAAAAAAAGGTTGTTGAAGCTATATCAAGAGGGGTAGCTAATACCTTTGCTAACTGGATTTGATAACCATTATTGGATAAATTGTTATAAATATTGTTATAATCGCTATGTTAGATAGTACTGTGAAAAAATTCCTTGTGAAATGTTCAAGGTTTCTACATCTAAAGAAACATAATACATGCATAAAATAAATTAACTAATTATTAGCTTGTGATAAGAGGAGTAATTAATTCAAGTTTACCCCTCAAAATTGTGAACATTGCTTGATTGTATCCTTATATTACATTTTGATAACTAGGTGGGGAGTACATAGGCGTGAGGATGCGACATGCGATGCGAGGACTACTTCGCATAGCTCTATGGTTATTATCTACATGGTATGGGACTTTTATCTTTTGCGGGAGAAAGGGTTTATCTTGGAAATCCCCGTTCTTTCTCAAATTCTCTCAAATTGATCCCCAACGTCGGGAGGAGATCCTACTATCGTGGGCCACGCACTGGCTTTCACTCTATAGAATGCTCTTTCGAGGCCTCAAGCAAATGGTTCTCCTCTTCTATTTCACCCAGGTAATTAATTAATTTGCAAGAAAATATTATATTTTTATTTGTTAATAACCAATTCAAGTACCCACCTTAGTACTTTCATAGAAAAGATGCATATCTAAATGGTTTAGATACTGCTGAAATTTCATTTACTATTCGTCCGTGCATGCTTCTTTGTCAAGCTCCAATTTATGGTCCTATAAAACACTTATATACTTAAAATATAAAAAAAGCAAAGAAGACCACGGTCAGCATTTTCAATAAATTAGAATAATTTCTATTGACATTGTCAGCCATTCATAAGGATGTTTTTACCAACAAGTTGTTGGCCCAGTGATATGCAAGCTAGTCCCCAGGCGGGCTCTTGCCTCTTGGCAAGAATTCGAAACCTGGAAGCGACACTTGTTGGGGGGGTAGCCACCAGCGCCGAGTAGAATTAATTAGTCTCATCTTCAATGTGGGGTGGGAACACCTGTGGTTAAACCAAAAAAGAATTCATAAGGATGTTTGTTGGTTCCATTATTATAAAATCCCTACATACTTGTTTGGGGTGTGTATAAATGGTAGACGTGGGATTTTTCAAAAGTAAACTTTTTATTGTAAAAATTCAATTTTGTAACAGGTAATAAAATCTGAAGCATTAATTGGTACGGGTGTTATAGTTGTTAGTGGATCCTTCTCCTAGTGATTTTATTGGTTTCTTGGTTAGACTGTATTTAACGCTCTCGTCAGATTGTTCGATGGAATGGACCCCTGACATTTTAATTAGAACTTCCATATGTCATATTTATTAAATAAACATGTTTGTGGTTGAGTTAATAATAAACTATGGCTGTTTGGTAGTAATGAAAATTCGGAAATAATGTTAATAACAAAACACTTTAATAAAATGTGTATCTTTAGTATTCGAAAGAATAATGATAACTACACCGCTACTCCAGTACTCTACACAACTTCTATGCTATGAGAGAGAATAGGGTCCATTCTCTTTGAAAAAATAATATTTTGAATCATATTCCTTAATTTTCATACCACATTAAATTAATATTTAAAAATATTACCTTGTAATCCTGTTGGCACATAGGAAAAAAAAGGTTGTTGAAGCTATATCAAGAGGGGTAGCTAATACCTTTGCTAACTGGATTTGATAACCATTATTGGATAAATTGTTATAAATATTGTTATAATCGCTATGTTAGATAGTACTGTGAAAAATTCCTTGTGAAATGTTCAAGGTTTCTACCCAAAAAAATCTCTTATTGTTGAAACAATTAAAAACAGTTGGAGAAAAAAATCTCTTATTGTTGAAACAATTAAAAAAACAGTTGGAGAAAAAAAAAATCTCTTATTGTTGAAACAATTAAAAAAACAGTTGGAGAGGAGTTGTAGAAGTCTATCGCGAACTGCCAATATGTCTATTGCTTAATTAGACACAGACTTCTGCTCAATTTTGTTCTTGCCTTTGCAATTCGTGGTGCATGATCCAAATATATTTTGTGAAGAAGAGAAATATTACAAGAAAACTTACATTAATACTACAACCAAATGAAATCACTTCCTGCTGTGAGGATCCTTTCATCATGTCTAAATCATGCAGTTGAATAAAGAATAGAGAAATTATTACTACTCACCTTCTTTGAAAAAGACTAGTAGAAATGGTTGATCCATAGAAAATTTGATTAGTACAGATTTAAGCACAAAAAAAGCTTATATGACGCTTAATAAGTTTAATTTATGGCAAATGAATGCGTACCGACTAAGAAATTGAAAGGGCAACGCTCGGCAAGGTAACTTTTTTTTTTTTTTTTTTGTGGCAAGATACTTTTAATAGTGTTCCAAATAAGTTTGACAAAAGCCTTTGTGGAAGATTCTAGACTTTATGATTTTCTTTTTGCACCTTTCATGGGGAAGGACTAGGACCTTCCATGAGGACCAGCTATGTAGCTTTAAGGGGCTGTTTGGTTGTGAAAATCAAATTACAAAAAAAAAAAAAAACAAAAAAATCCTATCTTTCTAAAAAATGAAAGAAAATAAAAGAATCACACAAGTGGGGTTTTCAATACATTTCCTACAAAATAGCTAGGAAACAAATTTCCTACTTTTACATTAATTCAACACTTTTAGTAAATTAATGTCTTAATAAATGGTCTCATCCAAACAAGAAATATTAAAATCATTTCAAGAAATGGTTTCTTAAAATCAGGTTTCTATCCATATCCGCTCTGTCTAATTAGTACACAAACAGCTAAGGAAAAAAAATCATAGAGGGTTCTCAACATAACGAAAAGAGTTTACGCTTCACCGTGATTCTATACCTATGATTGTACTGATTTTGTATGGTATTTGGACTGGTTCAATGCTTTGTTTGACTTGATTTTTAAACTGTTTGCATTGCTTTTAACTGTTTACATATCATTATGAATAGAAAAGTTTACCACATGGTATTACGTACCATTGACAAATTTGAAATTTATTATATTTCAAATTAAAATATATGATACAGAGTATTAAGATATCCGCTTCCTTTATTTTAGTCCCACGTCGATTAAAATTCTAGGACCTCTCCTTTTACACTTACTCTTGTATTTATGCAGCTCAATACAATGAATAAAATAAGTCTCTTCTCTTTCCTAATGCACTATTCTTAACAAGATGTAATGCTATATTGACATCTATTCATAAAAATCTTACCAGAATATTTAAATCAACAATATTTAGGTCTATTGGTATTTAAAAAATAAGTAAGTTTAACCAGCAATATTTAGGTCTATTCGTAATTAACCGTTTCTAACCACAGTATGACACCATTTATGTAACAATATAAGTTTCCTTTGAATTTCCATCTCTATCCAAAATAAAAGCTTATAGTAAAAATATCTAATCTCTCGCATTATGCATGTAAAGTTATTATTTTTTTACCCTGTATACCGAGTTAAAACAGCTGTTTTTACTTTGACATAAACTCTGGCTAACCTTTTCACCCTGTATACCGACATTTGCAGGTAAATGAGAAGAATGAGAACCCAACATGGAAAGCAATAGGCTACTGCGGACCCGACCCGAACCACTCTACCCAACTCAAGTCCACCCCCAACAACGAACCATCATCAACAACAGGGCCCCTTCAGCGAGCCTTAGTCTACATGCAATCCTCAAGGGACACTCTCTCGTCAGCCCTCTCTCAAGCGGGCCTCTCCTTAACAACCCCACCCCACCCCAAAAAGGCCCACGAAAAGCCCATCTTAACCATCAAATGTGATGCCGTCATCGTTGGTTCTGGGTCCGGAGGCGGAGTCGTCGCTGGCGTCCTCGCGCAGGCAGGCTACAAAGTCCTCGTCCTCGAAAAAGGCCGCTACAACGCCCGCAACAACCTCACTCTTCTCGAAGGCAACGCCCTCGACCGAATGTACGAAGACAACGGCCTTCTCGCCTCCGACGACACCGGCGTCGTAATCCTCACCGCCTCCACCGTCGGCGGTGGGTCCGCGATCATACTCCTGATGCGGATACACCGATGAGTAGCCGAAACCTCGACCATCTCGTGCAAGGCAATCCCAATTCCGTCTGGGTGAAGAAGGTATGAGTATCGGGATTATACAATTCAAAATCCCAAAGTGAGGAATTCCTCAAGCCCGGTTGAGTTGCCACGATAGGCCCTAAGGCCAAACCTCTCCAATTCATCCGATACTCTTCTAGAATGTATTCGATGATCACGAGGCCACCATTCGAAGAACCCCATCGAGACCAACGAGAGTCGGAAATCCTTGGCGGGGAATTGCCTCCACCTTATGGAAAGCCACGACCAAAGGTGTTGGCGCGACGGTGATTATAGCGAGGCTCCCTCGGAAAAGCCGGGTTGTAGACCGGTTACATGATGACCATGGCG
>CM022701.1:46941137-47036691 GCA_012295165.1 Asparagus setaceus | reverse complement strand
AATTCAAATCATTTGTTACAATAAAAATGAGAAATGGAGGAGTTTAGATCCAACTAAATATAAACATCTTGAGCTATTAAATCTTGTTGAACAAGATAGTGAGCATAGTGAGTGACCTATTCCCATCTCTTTTAATATAAGAGAAAAGGCAATGACGAAAATCCGAACCATGAGCTTGATATCGTAATCAAGGTTACAAAACTAGTCAAACAAAGACATGTGCTCTGAATAGCATGGATTACTAGAAGGGAATCCTCGCTACTTGAATTCTCGCAAAATCTTTAAATCTAAATAATCGGTAATTTACTCAAATCCAAGAACATTGATAAAAGGAAGATAGAGTTTTATTCAACTAATGAATAATCAAGTCTTTTAAATTACAGGCATTCAAATATTAAGTTTACAACAGAGGATTTGTTGTTCCAGCAGGGGCAACTCATTATTGTAAGCTTGATGGAGCTCCTCCTGTAACTCAATCTTGAAAGATTCCTCATTCGCATTCAGCGTCTGTGCAGCGTTCTCCTCAACTTCGACCAAATTTTATTCTGAGAGCTCCAGCTTCTTAGATAGGATGGTCCGAGCTTCCTCTTCGTTGGCCCTGGTCAGATGCAAAGTGCCTAAGTTCTCTTCCTTTGCTTGGAGCTCTCGCTTAAGTTGCACTATCTCGGCCTCACTCGAAGCAATAAGAGAATCGATGTGGCTCAAGGATGCTGAGTTCTCGGCGAGAACAGTCTTAACCTGATCTACCCGGCCTCGCTGAACCTCAACCTCGAATTCATTAAGAACTTCGGCCGTGTACGCCTCGGGCGAGGACCCATTCAATTAGCCACATATGATGAAGCACACAGTAAACTGCGGCTCCGTAGCCACGATCGAGTTCCGTTGATCAAGATCATCAACAATGGCTCGGGCTAACTCGAAAATCAAGGCCCCTTATCAAAATCGCTCAAGGGTCAAGGACGGCCTAAACCGACGGAGGGAGATCCCTTTATGGAGAAGCTGGTCGATCACCATGTTCATGAGAGAGAAAAATGACCGGACTTTAATACAAATGATAAGTCAATCAGGATCTTCGTCTAACATCAGCGCCTTAGCCAAATCGTGAAGCTGAGATACACGCCCTGTAAAAATAAGAAGGTGGGCATTTCAGAATCTTAAATCAAAGGCCGATATAGACATCCTTACCTGAATAACTCGTACCTGGCTCAATCGGCATTGTTTCATGGTTTGATGAGTCTATCGAAATATGAACTGCTACTGAAGCACCAACTATTACAGTTGGTCTCAAGGCACATTCGTCAGGCATAGCCGCCGACATAGTGCCTAATTCTGAAGGAGCATCGGAATAAGGAATGCTTGCTAACGACAGAATGAATTCCTTAGATTTATCGAATTGTAGTTGTATTAGTCATAAATGGCTAGTCCTACAATTAATAGGAGAAAGAACCCATACCTTTAGGGGAATGAACCTCAGCAGTCTCGGGGATCTTTAGCTCAGGCGATATATTATCGAGAAGATGATCATCTCGAGGAGAATCGTATGTCAAATCCATTGCGGGGATATCCATAGGCAGGCCGGCTTCATCAAAATCATCTAGCGAGAAATCTGACACGAGGAGACAAAGATGAAGAAAATAAAGTTAAGAAACCTGCAACGTGTAGAGATGGCTTACCTCCTATAGGGGGATTTGTCTCTTTAACCCCAGTATCCTTATTTGCTTCCTGCAATTTCTCTAAAAGAGCAAGGAGAATAGAGGTAATTAGGGGAGGCACGGGTTCGGAGTCATTCAACTCCTGTACTCGCTATCTAAATGGAGTATTATCAATGATAGATATACCTAGATTTCTTAAATCAGGTCCTACATCGGTAGTCCCATTAATCCTAATGGATTCTGCGGGGTCTTCCACCATGGACTCATGCATCTGTTTGGTGAAGCTGGGTCCCTCGAAAGAAGTAAAATCGTGTTGAGGGAGATTGAAATCACTCTCGCATCCGCCTGCACAAAAGGTGGAGGAATATAAGTTCTGAACTCGAGGAATTAAGTGGTCAAAGGCGATTAAGCATTACCTCCTCCGCTAACAAAGTCATCACCGGTTAAGTCCGTCACAAAAGCTTGTGGATCCACGTGGGCTTTGTGGGCTAGCTTCTTCCGCTTAACGGCTTGAGTTCCAGCTCGAGAGGCACGAAACTCCTCCACTTCAGCGGCAATACCTGAAGCAACGAAATAATATCAATAACTTCAAAAGAGGAGAAAGAAGAAGAGAGAGGAAATATTGACAAACCTGGCCCAACATCTTCTTCGTCAGCATAGTCTTCTCTTGACCGGTCTTCGGCAGAGCTGGATATCTCTTCTCCCCCATCGTCTGCCTGACGAGTCTTACGCCGCTTCCTATGTGACCGAGCTGCTTCTGAATCATCCGAGCATTAGCCTTGGAAGCCTCTTCGGCCACTAACGCTGAGATACATCTCACATGAACGGATTCATCAGCCGCTAACAGCCAAGTGCAATATAAGAATGTCAGCTCAAGCGGACGATCAGCACTTGAGTGACTGAACTTGGCGCCGGTACACCCCATCACACTCCAGAACCAGGCTCAGACACCGTCTACTAATCCCCCACAAGTCTGAAGTTATCGATGTGGATTTTTGATATAAAGCTGATCATAGCCAAACTGGCGAGCGAATCGGCAAGGCAGATGTGGCTCTATAAAGCACTGATTCCTAACCCGGAATGTTAAGTAGCCTGGCCTAATATTCATAAGCCAACTAAAACAGCCGACATCAAGAGAGGTCCGACTCACCCCCGGCATCTCTTCATCGATCAAGGACTCGCCGTGCTGGCCGGAAAATTGAGGAAAATATCTCGAGAAAATCCAGCCCTTATGAATCTGCAATTCCCTTCTTACATCTGAAAATACTCGCCCCTTCCATTTACAGCTTTCTAATAATTGCAATAAGGGGATAAAGGGGTTTACGATACTCGGCGCCGTCATCATATCAGGACGGTGAAGGACGAACCAAGCCATCAAGTAAGTGTAGGGGAGCTCCACTTTTGCAAGAGGAATCCGAGCTGACGGCCCACCCTCTATTTGAATAGAAGTGTTAACTATCTGCCGATGCCCACGATGGATGTCAGCCACCATCACCGGGAGAAGACAAAGCTTCTTCTTGTGAGCAAGCTGAACTGCAGGATAAAGGACCTCCAAATGGAAAGCATCGCCAGACTGATATGGTACCATGCACTTCTTCAGCCAGAGCACGAGATAATCGGCTAGGAGAGTCATCGGCTGAATTCGCTTCATGGCATGCCACAGAAATGTCCTAAACTTGGTACCTGCAGGAAAGCCACCCTCGGTATTGCTAGGGGTGTAAGAGCGAGCGCTGGACTTCTGAATCAGTTCGTTAATTTCTAAAGGAGAGAGTGGTGCCAATTCACAAATCGCTTCACCAGAATCGCTCTCCAGGTTCCTGAACAAGTAATCTTCAAACTGCTTCAGACTCACTTGTGGCTTGGCCTTCTTTGCTAATGGCTCATTCTGTACCAAAACAATGTGATAATGACAAGTGAAATCCCATAAGGTATCGTGGCAATCAGGCATACGATCTTTCAGCTGACTCAGTTCACGATTCGAAGGGAAATACTCCTGGTATAGCATCTTCCCCATCGGCAATCCTGAAACTTGATGCATTTCATGAAGAGCTAACCCCAACTCTCCATGTCTGGTCAAAAAGGTGTTTGAATCCGGATCGTAGAGCTCGAGCAGCGTGAAGAAAGGATGGGAGTGGATCGGTAGCCCATACATGGTGACCGCATATAAACCGCATGCGTGTAATTCCTTGCTCCATCGGCTGAGTACGTAGTTTGTCAGTTGAGCCCACCAGTGTTTGTCTGAAGAATGGAGCCAACCGTAAAACCTATGGCCCTGCGCAGGCATTTCTCGCCCTAGCCTCACGAGACAATTCCTCAATGTATGAGCAGCGGTAAATATATCGTCACGGGGTGGTGTGTCCAATCGGTAACGGGGCGTGTCGACAACATGATTCTTGTCAGAACACGGAGTCACCTTGTGGGTAATATACCCACAATGAATGCCGATCAGCTCCTGTCCGCCGCGACATCTCACGTGTCGCGGCTTGATTCCTTAACTCAACTAACGGCGATTAGAGGTATCGTGAGGAGATATAAAAGCCCAACTTCATCTTTATGCAGCCACTGTTCGCTCTCAATAAAAGTTGAGTCCAAGTCTTCAACAGAATCCCCGAATAAGTAATCCGTCTTATTCAGAGGCTGAGTGGAATTGGTATCCCTCACGAGCGGCGCATCGGTAATCAACAGTGAACACGAGGACTTCCTTCTTGTATCGCTGAATGGTCTCCGCGGATGTACGGTCGCGGCGAGGAGTAACGAAACAGCGAGGAATATCAGAAGTGGCATAATGCTCTCCACGGCGTCTATCAATCGCATGAGAAGGGAACGCTCCAGAAGGATACTCAACTAAAAATGAGTGATTAAAATTCGTTAAATCCAGCCATGAAGGACATTGCAAAAGGCAGCGTAGGGCGTAGAACTCATCTCATAAACCTGCGGGATAGAATCACGGCCTTATAGTGGGTGAAATGATTCCGGCCGCATTATGCACTCATAGGACAACGTATAATGTCGTACAAATGAAAGCGATAATATACCCCATCCGGCGTAACATAATACGGCATGGAATCGCCTCTGTAAGATAGGAGTTGACTAAGCAAAGCCTATCTTTTAAGCGACGACCCTCACGAAGGAGAATCGCGGCTTTTCCCAGTTTGCCTCACAAAGGAAAATAAAGTGGAAATGTAATAAATCAAATGCGAGTTTTGGATACACTGAGAGGTGGAAAAGCTCACCAGTAAGTGATGAAGGCGCACTCGTAGGTAACGGAATAGCGCGTTGACTCCTTGAAGCACGGGATCTCCTCGATGGCATCTCGACCTGCAAAGAGGAATCATACAAGTCAGAATCCGAAATACAAAAGGGAAACTATGAATTCAGAACCTCAATCCTAAGAAAACATATGGGATTTCTTGGTCGAATTCGAATTGAACCTACAAGGAGCATATGCGTTGACATCGGGTTTGATTCTCGCTCGAAAACCTCTCCTGACCAAATTTGGCCGTAAAATGATCAAAATACCCTTGGGGCCAGGTTGAAATTTCGACCATCTAGGTCATTTTCAAGTCTAAAAATTTCAGCCACCCAAATAGCCCTCAAACCCAAAGTTTTGGGGCTGTTTTTGCACAAAACCACCTGAATTTCAGCCTTTTTTGCACAAAACCCCCTAAATTTCAGCCACAATTTGCATATAACCCCCCCAAATTTTGGTCAAAATAAAAATTTAAGAATTCTCAGCGATCATTGGCATACCAACCCTTTAAACTATAGTCCAATTTTTGCATGAAAGCTCCTCAAATTTCAGCCCTCTTTCTCATGACCAAAATCCTTCAAACTTCATGCAATTTCACCCCCAAAAACCCTAATTTCAGGCGTGCAATCAAAACCCTAATTTCTTGCACATCTACCCCCTAATTTACATGATGAAATAAAGATGAAATATGCAAGAGTTATAAGGGTTTACCTGAAGAAAAGCTCGAGCTTGAATCTGAAAGAGAGTGCTCAAAAAGCTTGAAGGGGCTCAAAAAGTACGAAGAGTTGGAGGAATCCTTGAGTCCGGCACGTAGAGGAGGCTTTGATCTCTGATGTTCTTAGGGTTTAAAGGGGATGAGATGAAGAGATCAAGCAAAAGAAGAAAAAGAGAGAGGCAGGGAGTTCGGTCGAACCTAGAGAGCGAGAGAGAGGCCGAAATTCTTAAAAAAAAGAGAAAGAAAAAGAGGGGGGCCGGTCCTATTTATAGGGGAGAGGATTTTATTTGGGCCCGAACCTAATAGAAGGAGGAAAGGAAAAAGAAAAAAAAAAGGGAAACCTAGTTGAAGGCAGGTTTGTCCAAACCAAGTTATGGTGGGTTTAGAATCCTAATCAAGGATGAATTCAACTAAATCTAATCAAAGGAGGATTCAGCTAAATCTAATCAAAGGAGGATCCAGCTAAACCTAATCAGAGGAGGATTCGGCTAAACCTAATCAAAGAAGACTTGGAGACCTAATCAAAGGGGTTTGGAATCCTAGTCACAAGAGTTCGCCTATCGATCCTGTGGGATTTCGCCTATCCCAATCACAACAGGATTTCGCCTATGCCAATCACAACAGGATTTCGCCTATCCTAGTCATAGCAGGATTCAGCCAATCCTAGTCAAAGTAGGATTCGACCAAACTCAAATCCCCATCCACTTGCCTCATCAGTTTTCCCTCTCCCACACGACGTCGTCGCCCATCAAGGGTCAATTCTCATATGGTTCGAGTTATGCGAACCGCAATCCTACTCCAACTAGGTGTATCAGTATAAACTGTTTCCTAATTTTTATCGAGAAGTTCCTGGAGAATAGTTTTATATTCTTAAGGATAACTTGTCAACCCCCAATTTCCTCCCACCGAGATACTCCAATAAGGTATACGAGTATAAACTATTTCCTATTTTGGCAGAAGTTCCCGAAAATATCTTAAGGATAACTCGACCACCTCCGAATGGGTATATGAGGATAAACTAATTCTCGAAACTCTAGTGAACGCATGAGTATAAACTGTGTTGATGCCGCCAACGCGTCATAATAAAAAATCACCGATTGGAGGTTGAATGTCAAGAGAAAATTTCTGACGCCGGTCAACGCGTCACATCTCAAGAAAATTCCTCCCGCTGTAGTCAGTCCTGTAATAAGCGTCACAACGGGGAGTCCACCGATTAAAGGGTGAGCCCCCAATCTCCTCCCACTGTGATTAGGCCTACGCCAAGCGACGCAACGGAGAATTTGCCAATTCAAGGTTAAGCCTCACGAAATTGGATGGTCAGTTCGACGACAACTCACCAACGCGAGCTAAAACAAGAAAATTCATTCACCAGCTTTTGATTCAAGACTCCAACAGCGGTCAGACAATAAATGCAGCACCGTGACACTTTCAGTCATCCTACAAGTCGACAAAGCGCGCAAGACTTTGGGCCGTAAAATGAATAGTCCGAAAGAATTGGAGAGATCAAGATTCGAAACCATTTTCAGATTCCGTTATACCGACTGAAGGATAGGGCCTATCATATCCAAAGTATTTTGGCTTCTTCTATAAAAGAGCGAGACCGAAATACTTTGGAGGGGGTATCTGTAGACGTTGAAAATTACCTATAAGCTCCCGAACACAGCTTGTGATAAGGAGTTGACGATCGGCAAGCCATCCGACGACATAACGGCAAACCATCGATGATACAATAACAAGTCACCGCGACGCCAACGCATAAAGCGAGTCGACAAAGCACATAAAGCAAGTCGATGAAGCGTCCAAGTCAATAAGCCGAGTCGACGAAGTACATAAAGCAAGTCGACAAAGCGCGCAAGACTAATGAAATGACAAACCGCACGCGATCAAAGGGATAAACCCAACTTTGAAGCTCCGGATCAGCAAAGTGTCGAATGGATCAATCAAATCAGACTCGGAACACCGAAAGACGGTGAAAAAGACCGGAAGACAAGCCGCTTGGGCAACTCGGCCAAAACCGAGCCACTTCTATGTGGCTCGGTGGTGCTCCACTTCAAGTGGCTCGATGGCCGAGCCACTCTCAAGTGGTTTCAGAAAGGCCGAGCCACTTGCAAGTGGCTCGGTGGTTCGGTGGCCGAGCCACTTGGAAGTAGCCACGCGGGCTTTGGGCCCAGTTTCGACCCGCTATCCACTTTGAGGCTATAAATAGAGGGATAGGGGCTCATTTGTTCATATCCGAAATTTTAGAGAGAAGGGGAGACTCCGCCGGATCAAGATATGACTTTTGACGATAAAGGCGAGGCTTTTGAAGATCAAGATCTAACTTTTGGGGAGGCGATCAACTTCGACATCAGATCTACCTCATTTCCTCGAGATTAAACCTCGTTTTGATCTCGAGAAGAGCTTTGATTTCGCTTAGTCGATCTCATTTGCTTGGACTCTTGTTTCTATTGAGAAATAACCCCTCTTGATCATGTAGATCTCGCGACCGATCCTAATTACGCGGGCGTCCACGGACGAAAAGAAGTCCCCGCACGCAAGGACACTCCACGAAGCGAGGATCCGATAAACGGATCCCGCTTGTTCAAAAAGAAAAAGTTGTAATCTTTTGATTGTTCGTTGTAAAGCCTTATAAAAAAGCGATCTTTTTTCTGAATCTCGTTTGTAATCCCATAAAGGTGTAACGAATTCAGGCAATGACATTCATCCCGACTTTTCCCACGAACAGGTATCTCATAGGACTACTCATACACTACTTAATAGTCTTATACTCTCTTAAACATAATTTAAAATTTGGTATATAGTCTAACCAGACTAAACAATGCATTAAAAGAGGGTCAGTATCAATACAGGGCAATTCAGACGGCGGAATACAATTTCAGACGGCTAAAATTCCCAACCCAGATGGCTAATTCGAAAACCAGACGCCTCTAACAAAATTCATAGAAACTGGGTTTCTATCCAACCAAAAATAGACGGCTGATAGTTATTCCAGATGGCTGATCTGCTACTATTGTGCATGATTTCATCTCATTCAATGACGTTTCTTCGCCGTTTTGGCTCTAGTCTTCTCATACACTTTTGGACACATTTATGGGACTATTATGCTCATCCTAATCTATATTTTAGGTCTCAACCTCGTGAATACAAGAAGTTAGGATTTCATGCACCTTTCATGCTTGTTTTGATATTTTAATCAATTCTAACGTGTTCATAAGGGATTAATCTCGGATTAATCTCAGAGAAACTATTATAAACTATCATAATTCTACTGAGAACATGAAATTAATCACTAAAATAATTAGCAGATAGAGTCCTAGGTTTTTAATCATCAAAACTCATAAACCAAATCGCGACTTATGTAAATATAATGCGTGTAAAGGATTCCAGGATCAAAGGAAAATGAAGAGCAAGTGGTACTTGTCTTAGGATCTTCCAATATAGATCTGTAGAACAAAATCTCCTCCAACGGAACATCATGCTCCTCCTTCAACACCATTAGCTTCCGCATGATGAACGGGTTCAAGGAGTTGGATTTACGACTCTCTCTATCCCGGTTTCTCTCTCTTGTTTTCTCTCTTTCTACAATCTGCCTCCCTTCCTCTTTTTTTCTCGGCCAGCACAAACAACGCAGAAGCAATAGGAACGGCAATGATGAGGAGTTATTTAGGGTTTTGAAATAATAATACACACATGTGTATTTATAGGGTCTTTAGCAAACGGATTGAGAACAAAAGGAAGTGGGGCCTTTGGGGTTGGACTTAGGCATTCAAAAGTAAGTTGGGATAACATTCAAGTCCAATTCGCAGTAGGATAAAGTCAACGGAAATATCAGCTTCCAATTTACCCATGCAGGTCCGATGTGGTAAAACTCGAGTTAAGCTTGGACTGAGACAAGCTGCGCAAACTAATCACATAGATTCCTCAGGAAAAAAAAATAACCACATGGGGGCCACACTCAAATACTTGAGTACGAATCAACATTGCTACAAATACTTGGCTGAACACACAACCGGTGCACTTATTTGCACAGTGTTGAGCACACATAAACTTCAGACTAAGCTGAGGATTAAATTGACTTAATGATAAAAGTATTAGGTGAAATCAAGATACAAATTATTGAATTAAATTCAATAATTCATAACAATTAATTGGGACCTCGAAAAATTACATAAAATTTATACGGGTCATCTATAGCTAGTGCCAGAAGTAAGAATTCAAGTTAAACTAGCACGAAACTCATTTCAGATTTAGCTGCTTTCAGCTCAAACTTCTAAAATTATGTGCATAAAACACTCCAAAAGACTAAATTAATAACTCATATTTTTCTAAGTTATTTATGAAAATTTTGAATTAATAGAAATTAATGACTTTAATTTCTAATAGAAATTCTCAAAGATACTGGAACATCTTAACGGCAATTAACAAGTGTTATGAGTCAAAATGGTTAACGGTATCCGTATCCGCATAAATATGGGATACGCGGTTGGTGGGCATTACACTATATACCCCTTAAAAATAATTTCATCCTCAAAATTAAAACTTCACCATCCTTACGAAACCTTCACTAAGGTCTACTAAACATTCTACTATTGTAGCTAACTCTCTCTAACTTTTGATATTCGGTTGCAATTCTCAGCTAGTCTGAACACTTTCCTCACATTGAAACTCTTCATCCTACCTAGAATATGGAGGAAAAACTCATAGGGAAGATAGGAAAGGTTCTAAAACTTTTGGGGTTTAGTTCCCTGTAGAAACGATGTGGGAACACAAAGGATAGCTGAGCGCATGTGCTGGGGGATGTGAGCGCATGTGCTTGGATGATGACGTGGTGTGCCATGTGTCAAGAATAGCGAAAACCCAATTTAAAGAAAGGGACTTATCCTAGAAACACCTTAACAATAGGGTAATTATACGAAAATCACCTTTTATTTTCAATTTATACATAAACCACCTTTAAAGTAGGTTTTCTTACAATCAACCACCTCCTTATAAAATTTTCACTAAAAAATCAAAAATAAGCTTAAAAATTTCAAGTTCACGGTATGTGAGTTATATCCTAACAAGACCTAAACACTAAAATAAATGAGTCATGTACATGAATGCGAGTTTTTAAGGGGTAAGTTTGGGCTTTAAGTGAAGAATTTGACTGGGAGGTGGTTGATTGCAACAAAAACCAACTTTAAAGGTGGTTTATATATAAATTTAAAATGAAAGGTGGTTTTCATATTATAATTACCCTATTTGAAGGTGGTTTCTATGAATAAACACCCTTAAAGAAATCATACCCGTTTGGGCGCGTGCGCTCAGAATTTCAGCACACATGTATAAAAAGAAATTCAGGTTTTCTTATGCCCCAAAACTATAGCGTCTGCACTGTACTTCTTCTTTTTCATATATACTTCGTGATCTAGCTCTCATTCCTCTCAAAAACTCTCCCAAACTCTTCCTCTAGCAATCCTAACCCAATCTCCTCTCTCAAAACTCACCAAAATGAATCCCAGATCCCAAAATTTTCCCAAAACTTCTTTTATAAACCATAGATCCAAATCCAAAATTTCTTCATCCAAACCCCTAGCTTTCCGCTTCCATACTCTCCTTTTCATCTTCTATCGCTACTAAAGGTGCAGGTTCATTGTCTCAAGTCAAGGGGGAAGAAATTAGTGACGAAGACATGGTTCTCCGAGGCATTTGGCCATGGCCACCTCATTGATTCTCGAGCGAGGATCATTATGACATCCTCAAGAAGAATATGATCCTGGGGAGGAAGATTGACTATGATAGCATTGGTAGGGATGACCTCTGGCAGTGTTCACCCTTCAAGGGTGGATGAGGCTTTTGTCAAGAGATCAACGGGTGATCTACTAGGGGACGCTATTACAATTCTATTGCAGTATGTCAGTGGGAGGAGGAAGGATCACGATGGAGGTGGGTTGGGTGAAGGTGGTGTTTGATTGAGCGACCCTAGCTGAGATCTTGAGGGTGCTGTTTGGAGGCTCGAAGGGGTTATTTAACCGAGAGGCAGGGGATGACGTAGAACAGGAGTTGGCTAATCATGTCATGGTGGATGAGGAGCTCAAGGTGTTGAGGAGAAGAAAGGGTTTAGTGACATTGTCGGGCTTGAAGCCATTTGATCACCTTATGGGGACGATGGTGGCCTATAATTTCTATCTGAATAAGGGAGGGATTAGGAAGACTCCAAATTTTCCTAATATTCTTATTGATCCATGACTACCAGATCAACTTGGCCAATTTCTTGTTTGACAGGATGGCAGAGGTGGCGATCAGTTCACAGCACATGCCTCATAGAAACTGGGTGATGTGGATTCCTGCACACTTCGGGTGCTCACTGGACGGGATGTCGAAGGTCGTGCCGTCATTACCACCGATAGACAAGATGGTGATCAAGGCAATGTCTCTTGGGGAAGAAGATGGACAGGAGAGGAAGAAAAGAAAGCATGTGGTGGAGCAAAGAGGACGATGATGATCATGAGGATTGGGATGAGGTATAGGATAAGGGTATCACTACTACTAGAGGGGAGGTTGGTACTAGATCGTCCGTGAGGATTTCGAGTGCTATCGAGATGTGGTCGGAGATAGAGGAGGGGCAGATGAGAAAGGAGAGGGCTATGGTGGAGATGAAGATGCTACATAGGGAGCTACGAGTTTCTACAAGAGAGGTGAGGAGGAGCCATCGAGTCATTCGGTGGCTCGCGAAGTTCAAGGGGTATTTCTGTTATGAGAACACAAAGGGCGTCTTTCTCCTCTATTTCCTACATCCATAGCTCGGGAGTTAGACGATTCCTATCAGGATGAGGACGAGGCTGAGGAGGAGGTGGAGGAGACTATACTGAGGCCTGGAGGTGGTGCTAGAGGGAGTGGGAGCTAGGGTGAGGATTAGCCTACTTGGCAGTCGTGGAACGGTGGAGGGTATGGGGGTGATTACAGGATAGGATGGCCTGGTGATGAGGGTGGTTTGTCTTAGGATGGGCCCCGAGGACTGGAGGTGATGGTTTATCATAGGTGGAGAGATCTCTGGTGGTAGGATTAGATTTTCCTTTCTGCAAGAGTCAAGCATGTTGCTCTGTTCGTTAGGTTGTATATATGGTCTAGTTGGTCAAGAGTTGAGCTTGTATGCTCAACTAGATTATGTAGAAAGGATGTCATGTCTTAGTTCTAGGTGAGCTTATTTTTATTTTCTGAAAACTTGTATTGACTCCCCTATGACTTATGTAGGGTGAATCCTTTGATGATTATTAATGAAAAAATATGTTCTTTCACCTATTTCACTATATTATCTAATGCATACTTATTTCTATACTATCTTATTTGTGATTTTGCTTTATGTGGACATGGAAATTGTGAACACTTTACGGAATCAAATTTTGCATCTCACTCTTGTATCTGCACTCTCACCAACATACATGATTTGGTCATACTCTACTCTAATACTGAACACTTAGCTCACTTTCCCAAATATACCTCTTACGCTCATACTACACTCTCTAAGGTTACTACAACCCCATACCATTCATCCAATGTGAACAAATGGTAAAACTCAGAGAAACATAGACTCTAGGTCAATTTATTCTATCTGACTTGGTAAGGAATCATGATCAGCTAAAAATCTATCCACCAACCATGACTATGGGTAAGGTCCACTTGTCAAAACCTAGGCTTTGTTACCATAAAAACCTTGTCACGCTCTATGTACCGGCTACGAATATAGACATGAGACTTGGCCGGTAGTGTATACATGAGAACCCGGTCAAACGGGTCCTCATGCACATACTTAAGCCTCATCTATCTAAACTACTACAAAATAAGGGTGAATCAATAATTAAGTAGCTAAGGCGGGCTAAATTGACAAAGGTCAACTTCTTGTCAAACTACCTCTAAACATGATGCTACAGCTATATACAACTTAACATGGTGGGACTTCTAAGCTAAAAACTTAATCACAATGGTAAAACCATAAAAGAAACTACTCCCAACTACGTGGAGGATAAAACTGTCCAAATGCCCAAATCTGATCCATAACTTCTTCCTCCGCAACCTAGAGGAAGAAGGGAGAAAAAAAATCCACAGGTCGTCAAATAAGTGACCCACAACAACTATCGAGAGAAAAGAAATAAAAGCATATTCAAATAGAGGGTATCCCAAAGGATATACTCACAAAGATCCAAGATTAAAAATAGAAGAAAAAAGACAGACCCAATGACGGGGAGGTATGCATATATCCAAAATGCCAAAATTATCTAAAAACAACCTATAAAAGCAAATAGAACAAAACCAAATAGAAAAAATAAAATTAAACATAAAAACATGCATGCCTACTTGGCATTACTATCTGGAATTACTCATGCAAAATAGCTCATTTGAATCTTAACTAGATAGAATCCATATCACGTACCACTAATCAAGATTCCCATAATTAGCATCTTATTTGGAAAGACCTTCCCTGAGGATATGTACAAGTCACGTTGGATCCGACGGCTTCTGGTACCGACCAAACCCTCTCATACAGGCCAACAGGTCTAAAACGCATTGATTATCACATTTTAATTACATTTTTATACCATCATTACCTATGTTATATGAATAAAGATATTACTAATAATTATTTTTATCTTATTTTGCAGGCTAATAAAGAAATAATGAATAAAAGCCCAAATGACTCAAATTCTCTGAATTTCTACCAATTTTTAAAGCCCAAATCTGAAGACAAACAAAGGCCCAAGATACCAACTTGATCCAAGAGAAATTCGTGAAGAAAAATTAAGAAAAGACAAATTGATTAGGAACCAATCGGTTGACCAACCGGTTGACCAACGGTTGACCAACCGTTGACCAATCGGTATTAACCGATCGCCAACCGATCGGTTTGCAATAGATTCAATTAATGGTGGATTTCTCTTCCTTTTGGCTAGGTTTGATCCAATGGTTCACATCAACTCCGCTGGTCTATAAATAGGGTGAATGCCGAGGGTTTTGAGTCTCAAATATTTTGTAAAACTCCATTAGGAGAGGAGGGTCACTCTTAATTGAGAAGACCTTCCAAAATTATAACTTTTGTTACACAATAAATAAAATGTTTCACCCTTCAATTTCCTTTCTCTTCTTCTAATCCAAGGACCAAAAGGAGGATTAGATTAAGATCGAGTTGTTGGTTTCTATTTTATTTCTTTTTCATTTTCTTCTTTATTTTCTTGTTTGTAGAATAGATTTACTTTCATGCAATTTACTTTCTCAATTTAATTTCATGCAATTTACTTTCGTGCAATTTACTTTCATGCAATGTATTTAATTCTTGTATTTACTTTCTAGAATAGATTTTTCTTTCCTTTAATTCACCTTGAGGCTAGAACCCTCTAGGGAATTACCCTTTTCTAAGTGTGGAGCTAATACTTGTGGGATCCCTAGAGATTGTTTGAAACTAGCTAACAAATCCAACTCATTTTTCATGAGATTGAGATAAGCTAAGTGGATCTACTCTAGATTCCTCATATCTTTAATTAATCCTCCATACTTTACCTTCTTTATTTTCCTCTTATCCTTATTTTTCATTTGTTTGTTATTTTCCTTTATTTTTGATTTCATTGATTTTACTTCTCTCAATCTCATATTCCCTTCATGTGCATATAATCTCAAATCTAGTTTTGTTATTATGTGCATATAATCTAACCACATTCTCAACTTTATTTTCTCCTCTTTTGCACATAATCCACAATCCACTCTCTCTAGCCTCTTCACCACCACTTTCACCATTTTCTCACTTTCATTTTCTTTGAATAACTCCTAATTGTCACGCGCATAATTTGAGAATCAAAACTTGAGCAAAACTCTTCCTACTTCCCGTTCCTCGTGGGATCAATAATCTTTTATACTATAACTTGATAAAGGTTGTATACTTGCAACTTTAGGAGGTAATCATTTATTTCCCATCAAGTTTTTGGCGCCGTTGCCGGGGAACGGTACATAAGTAGGATTTTGATTAACATTGGTTCTTTATTTTGTGTGTTTTCTTTTGTGTAAGGAACTTGGAGCTTGAAGATCAAGAGTTGAAGATTCAAGATTGAAGAATTGCCTCCAACGAGGCTTTGCATTCCTTTTGCGTGGGTAACTTCTCTATCTAGTATTTTCAATTCCACCCTTTAGATAGTTCATATACATTAGAGACAATTAGGATAAAAAATAAAAATAAAAAAAAATAATAATAAAATTTTTTTTTACCCTTGTCTAATCCCTAATAAACTTCATTTTTTATTGTCGACTATAATAAAAAATAAAAAGATTTTTATTTTTTGCATCCTTTTAGTTGCTTTTAATTCTTAGGGTTGCATTTCATATAATAGTAGGAATTCACCAAGTGATTTGAGCATCTTGATTTGGCACACACTTGAAAATATCTTAAGGGCAAAACCCATTAATCAAGATAAGGTGAGGGATTTCATCACCCTTTCCTTAGCCCAAAATCACTAATTCCTCACTACACATACCCAAGCCTTTTAAAATTGATTAGACGTTGGCCCCTAAGGATTCGAGCTTATTAAGGAACAAGAAATTCTTAAGTGAACGGTCCAAGTTTATTTGGATTAATTGGTGTCTAAGGCAAGGTTTAGGGGTTGCGTGAAACTCCGAAGGAAAGAGGTACTTAATTGATCTTTGATCTCCCTCTAGTACTATCCTTACGGCTAATTACCCAAGTAAACTTTGATCTTTTCACTAAGGGAATTTTTGGTTAGGAGCTGGTCTAAGTCAAGTTTAGGCTTAACCCTAGAGTTAGGGTGATTGAAAAGTGATTGCCTTGATTTATTTTTTTTTTGTTAGTTTTTCCTTATTTTTTTCTCATCATCTTCTTAACTTTTTCTTTTGTCTTTTTTTTTTCAAATAAAAAAAAATAATAATAAAAAAATTGATTTTGGTGTATGCAAACTTGGGTTAGGGATAATACCAATCGTTTAATTCGTTTTGATCCATCTCTTGAACCAAACGAAATGGCCAATACCAACCCACCTGTTCTTCAAGATGTTTGTTACCCCACTAGAAATGCAATCCCCTCTTGCATAAAACTCCCCGAGGTCAATGGAGCAAATTTCGAACTTAGACCGCATTTTATTAACATGCTTCCCAAATTCCTAGGAGTAGAAACCGAAGACGCTTACATTTTCATTTCCGAATTTGAAGAAGTTTGTCTCATGATCAAGATGAGGGACTTAACCGAAGATGCGATCAAACTCGATTTATTCCATTTGCCCTTAAGGACAAAGCCAAAATGGTCAGATAGCTTGCCCACGATTCCATCTCAACTTGGGGTGAATTTGTAAAGGTTTTTCTGAAAAAATTCTTTCCTATCCACAAAACGGTCAAGCTTAGAAACAACATTCAAAATTTTAAAATTGTCCCGGGAGAACCTTTTTGAAAGTATTTTGACAAATTCAAAGATCTTCTTATCCAATGTCCTCACCATGGTCTTGAAAAGTGGCGATTATGCCAAATCATTTATGAAGGATTGGATTATTCTTCAAAAACTTCCTTAGAGTCAATGTGTCAAGGGGATTTCATGAAGAAAAATGCCGATGAAGCTTGGGACTTTTTAGAGAGTTTATCCGAGAAAACCATGCAGTGGGAACATTGTGATGACCGTGTTTCATCGGTTCCCAACCCAAAACCAGTGGTCTCGTCCTTAGAAACGAACATAGCCTCTCAAGCAAAGATGGCTACAATCATGCGTAGGTTAGAAGCTTTAGATGTCAAAGAACGAGCTCCAGCTCAAATCAACCAAGTTTCTACCTCAGTTGTCATAACTGTCTGTCTCCATCTCATGTTTCGGAGGAATGTCCTCTTTTAGGATCCGGTCACCACTAGGATGATAAACGCCGTGATTTCAGTCCGGTGAATGATCCATTTTCTCCAACCTACAATCCGGTTGGAGAAATCATCAAATTTTGCATGGAACCGTGGAAACTACTCAAAATCAAAATTTCACTCCGCTTCAACCCAAAAATTCTCTAGGGCAATACAGTTCCTCTCAATTTTCAACAACCAAATCTGTCATTTCAAAATCGGTCTCCTCATCACCAATCTGCGAATCACACTCCTAAAATTGTGATCATGATAAACGCCTTAATATTCTCGAAAAGGGTCTAGAAACTTTGATTAAAACCTCTACACGCACCACGAACTTATTGACTCAAACATCAAACACGTTGAATTCCTTCATGCAATCAACGGGCAAATCCTCACTTCCAACACTCAAGCCATAGCTAGGTTAGAAACCCAACTTGGTCAACTAGCTAATGCCATGAGTGAGAGAGAAAGGAACTTTTCGAGTCAACCCGCGCTCCAACCCAAGGACACGGGATCAAGTTCAACCTACTGCTGAAGTGAATGCAATCCATTCACTACGGCCGCTAGACAGTCGATAATCGGTTAGAATGCCTCTAAGTGAAACCCTTGAACCAGAACAAATTCTCTCTCCTTCGATATCTCTACTCGTAAATCACACCCTTCGATGACCCGTAACCCGAACCGTAACCTGAGTCTAATTTGGATCGGTTTAAACCTGCTGTTCTTACCCGATAGACTCAAGTCTAGGAAGCACTCCTCTCGAGGAGAAAGTTCTAGAGACTTTCAAGCGAGTTAAGGTCAACATTCCTCTTTAGATGTCATTGAACAAATTCCTTCTTATGCCAAATTTTTAAAGGAATTATGTACCAAAAGAGGCAAATAAATGTTCCAAAGAAAGTCTTTCTCGCCAATATCGGTGAAGTCCTCTCAAAGTCGTACCATTGAAACATAAGGATCCAGTTGTCCTACCATCCCATGTATCATTGGTAATACTCATATCGATAAGGCTTTTAGACTTAGGGGCCGTGTCAACTTGCTTCCGTATTGATCTACCAACAACTAGGTGTCGGGAACTCAAGCCAACTAGATGCACACTTGTTAGGCGATAGATCATTAAGGTCCCTATGGGTGAAATAACAGATGTACCGATAAAGGTTGGAGACTTTATTTTTCCTGTTGATTTCGTAGTCACGGAAACACAACCCGCTTCCAATCCCAAAGGACGATACCGTGATATTAGGAAGACCGTTCTTAGCCACTTCTAATGCTCTCATCAACTGTAGAACTGGTCACATGAAGGCATCTTTTGGGAACATTTGCGAACTTAATATTTTCAATCCGAAATAATATTGAAAATCACCGTTCGAAATCAATTACATCCAAGAAAGTTTATGAAGAAGAGAATGAATCGACATTAGTTTTGAGGAAATCTTTCATGAGGAACTGGAAATTTTAAAAAATTCAGGTTTTATTTTTCAAAATGAGGAAACTGTGTTGAATACATGCCTCTTGAATGCAACATTCGAAGATCTCTTTTCTGATGAGCTTAGATTATTGAAAGAGCAACCAAAATGTCAAATTTTCATTAATCAAAAATCTAAGTTCAAAATGCATAACACCAATAAGACCTACCTTAATTTGTCGCAAAACACATTGCAAACCTTGGAATTTTCAGAATTTGAGAACATTATTGATTATATCATCTTGAAATTCTTTAAATTTGAGGTAGAATTTTCAGCAATAAGGTAGGATTTAATGTAGAATGTGAGCTTCTCATGTTTTATCTTTTATTCTACATTTTTATTTTTGTCCCACAATAATAATAAAAGAATTTATTCTTCTCTCATGTGAGACTTTCTTGTTCTTTTCAAAAAAAAAAAAAAAAAAAATAAACATATGAAAAAAAATTTAAAAAATAAAAAAATAAAAAGAAAAAAAGAGAGAAAAAAAACAGAGAGAATAAATTTTGACTTCACCTTCTCATACCAAAGGTAATTACAGAATTTTATCATTATTCGAAGTCGACCGAACAAATGTAAGTGCTTCCATTCTTATTTGTTTTACTTTGTGCCTAATAGAATTTGCATTGAGGACAATGCAAAATTTAGGTGTGGGGTGGGAATTAGTCAGTTTGCACTTTATCTTAGTTTTTTTTTTTCTTTTTATGTCATTTTTTCTCTTTTCAAAAAAAAAAAAATATTGTCACTTGCCAACTTAATAAAGTTGATTAATAATTGATTAATTTAGAATTTAAGTCTTCTAATCCTTAGTTAGTTCTATACTCAAGTTTACCTTTTATGATAACTCCAAATAAATTTCTCAAGAAATGATTTTCAAAGTAGTATACTTTACTTAAGTTTTAACTTAGATTTTTAATTAAAGTAATGAAATTTTTGCATGCCTAACTTAGAGTTGAAAATAATTTTTCAAGTTGTCTTGATCCAAATATTGTTCAGAATATATATACATATACACATATATATATTATACTAACTTAATAAAAGAAGAAAAATTTCTCTTAAAATCATTGGTGGTTCTATTTTACTAAGCCTAAGTTGGTGAGTAATTAAGCCGAGGAGTATTTCTATGCTTAATGACCTAAGCCCAATTGGGTTGGGATTCATTGGCCCAAAACTCGCTAAATGGTCACTTAGAAAGCCGATTAAAAGAACAAAACCACCAAGGAATAAAGAGTTTAAAAAAATAAATTGTCATACTAATCATGTTTTTATATATAGTTATATTTGTATATGTTTTGAAAAATTAAATGGATTTAAAGATTTGAAGTTTGTTTAAAACAAAGAGTTAGCATGTTCTTTTCAAAACTTTCAAATTAAATTTTGAGTTAAACTTGGGTTTGTATAACTATAATGGAAGGATGTTTTTAAGAAAATTACATTGGAGTTATGATAAAAACGTTTTCTTGAGTATTAACCAACTTCAATTGGAATATTTGAAGATATCAAATGAATTAATTATTTTATTAACTTCTTTAAATTGGCAAGTTGACTGAATTTTGTGGGTATATTCACTGCAAACCCTCACGAGACTACAACTCGTCCACTAGGGTAACCTAGGGTTTAAAGGCTTGTTGTATGCTAAATACAACCGCGATTCCTCGAAAGTGAGTTAGGTTTTCTTTTTATTTTCTTTGCTAGAGGACTAGCAAAAGTTTAGGTGTGGGGTATTTGATTATCACATTTTAATTACATTTTATACCCTCATTACCTATGTTATATGAATAAAGATATTACTAATAATTATTTTTATCTTATTTTGCAGGCTAATAAAGAAATAATGAATAAAAGCCCAAATGACTCAAATTCTCTGAATTTCTACCAATTTTTGAAGCCCAAATCTAAAGACAAACAAAGGCCCAAGATACCAACTTGATCCAAGAGAAATTCGTGAAGAAAAATCAAGAAAAGACAAATTCGGTTGGGAACCAATCGGTTGACCAACCGGTTGACCAACCGGTTAGCCAACCGGTTGGCCAACCGATCGGTTTGCAACAGATTCCGAATTAAGGGTGGATTTCTCTTCCTTTTTGGCTAGGTTTGATCCAATGGTTCACATCAACTCCGTTGGGCTATAAATAGGGGTGAATGCTGAGGGTTTCGAGTGTAAAATATTTTGTAAAAACTCCATTTGGAGAGGAGGGTCACTCTTAATTGAGAAGACCTTCCAAAAATTATAACTTTTATTACTCAATAAATGAAATGTTTCACCTTCAATTTCTTTCTTCTTCTAATCCAAGGACCAAAAGGAGGATTAGATTAAGATCAGAGTTGTTGGTTTCTATTTTATTTCTTTTTCATTTTCTTCTTTATTTTCTTGTTTGTAGAATAGATTTACTTTCATGCAATTTACTTTTCGCAATTTAATTTCATGCAATTTACTTTCGTGCAATTTACTTTCATGCAATGTATTTAATTTTGTATTTACTTTCTAGAATAGATTTTTCTTTCCTTTAATTCACCTTGAGGCTAGAACCCTCTAGGGAATTACCCTTTCTAAGTGTGGAGCTAATACTTGTGGGATCCCTAGAGATTGTTTGAAACTAGCTAACAAATCCAACTCATTTTTCATGAGATTGAGATAAGCTAAGTGTATCTACTCTAGATTCCTCATATCTTTAATTAATCCTCCATACTTTACCTTCTTTATTTTCCTCTTATCCTTGTTTTTCATTTGTTTGTTATTTTCCTTTATTTTTGATTTCATTGATTTTTACTTCTCTCTCAATCTCATATTCCCTTCATGTGCATATAATCTCAAACCTAGTTTTGTTATTATGTGCATATAACCACAACCACATTCTCAACTTTATTTTCTCCTCTTTTGCACATAATCCACAATCCACTCTCTCTAGCCTCTTCACCACCACTTTCACCATTTTCTCACTTTCATTTTCTTTGAATAACTCCTAATTGTCACGCGCATAATTTGAGAATCAAAACTTGAGCAAAACTCTTCCTACTTCCCGTTCCTCGTGGGATCGATAATCTTTTATACTATAACTTGATAAAGGTTGTATACTTGCAACTTTAGGAGGTAATCATTTATTTCCCATCACGCATGACCATGGCCCCACATATCTCTTAAGATCAATCCTCCAAAATTAAACCTATCATATTACTTTTTATTAGTTTGATGTACATGAAATATTATACGCTAGCCTTGAGAATCCCAGCTCGTAGAAAACGTACTTTCATTACATTTGATACTCATCTAGATGATATCGATAAGGTGTTCTCTACATCTTGGAGCTCAAAGAAGACAAAATCCCGAGACATTAATCCAAACATATTATCTCTTCTCATAACTCGTATAAATGAGGAATTCAAAATTTATATATCACAAGGTCAAATGAATCGATATCTAAACAAGATTAAATAAAAAATTTCCCCAGATGAGCATACTAACTAGTGAAATCCTATTTGGGCAACATGATAGCATAACTGGGTCTTGACTCGTGCACGAGTGAGCTAAAAGTCATAATCCAATATAATCTGCTCAAAATCCAAAATATACAGGTTTCATCCCTTATGTACAACAAGATCAGGGACAACCACCTAAAATCTTCTAATCTTTGATATCAACTACCTCAACTCATTCGTTGCATCACATCACACATACGAAAGCTACGAAACATGATTCAGATATAGAGAAAACAAATATGCGTATCTTTCAAAAAGCTAATTTTTTGGAGATTTTGAAAAATCTCCAAAACATTACAAAATATCAAACTATATGCAAATATCTCTTGTTATGGGTAATCTTCACTTCACGAGAGCTAATGTGAAAAATAAAAGTCGAAATCTCAAAATATGCACATAATAAGAATTTATCAAATTGCAGGTTGAGTGCATGCGCTTGGTGGTTGGGCACGTTTACTCAGTGGCTTGCCATGTCAGATAAGTGGTAGATCTAACTTCTTAAACTGAGATGTTGCTTGATCGGGCGCTTGTACTCGATACAGTGAGCGCGTGTGCTCGACTTGGCAGATTGTAGTTTTTCCTCAATTTATCGAATTTTACTATCACATACGTCAACTAATCCTCATTCCAAGGATTATCCATTTCTTACATTCATAGAAGGAATCATTTGGTATTAGTTTGAGCTTGTTTTATAAAGAATTCAAAGAGAAATATCAACATTTAAGTATTATCCAAAAGTACAAACTATTATAAGGTAAATGACTAGATCTGAGCAAACCCACGAATTAAAATATGTGACCGGAGCTTGTTCATGATTAAAACACATGGCCTAATGTTTTGATCTAAACAAGGAGAGGTAGAGATGCTTTCCTTGAAAGATATCAGTTAAAAAGCCAGAGTTTTCAACATCGATCGAGCAAAAACTTTCATCTTTACCTACCATGAATGATTCTAGATGAGAACTAGGATCTAAGATTGAAAAGGAATGAGATTGAGAATGAAAATACTTAGCTTGGATTAGATCTACGGCATTGAATTTGGTTCTAGGATGAACTCCACTCTGTAATTTTCTATCTCTTCATCAAATTTCCACTCACACCCTACCCTCCCCTCTCTCTCTCTCTCCCCTCTCTCTACTAAATTCTAGGGTTCTATCTCTCCATTCTTGGCCGCCAAAAACTAGTTAGGGTCTGGAGTGAGAGAACTCATCATATTTATAGTTAAACCACATTTTCTAAACTTCTCTATAATTATGACAATGTCACTCATGACTAATTTTGCTGACTTTCCTAACTTTCTAACTCGAGTGCAAACTTCTAGGAATAGTGTGGTGTAGCCTATATATGAGGTAGTTGGTTTCGAGACTTTCGGTTAAAAGGTTCAATGATATCAGTATCCGTATAAATATGGACTACACGGTTGGTGGGTGTTACAGGACTCTAGGATAAGCCCATCACAAAATCCACAGGGATATGCTCCTTCCACTGAGGAATGGGCAATGGCTGCTGTGATCCTCCCAGTCACTGGTGCTTTGCCTTGACTTGCTGACAAGTCATGCACTAGGAAATGACCTCTACGAACTCTCTCTTGATGCCTTCCTACTAAAACCTCTAGTAAAGGTCAAGGTACATCTTGGTGTCTTCGAGGTGCATGGTATATACTGAGGTATGAGCTTCTTATAAAAGCTCCCTCTTAATATCTCCTAACAAAAGACATAAGCAATCCCCGCACATCAATGTGCCATACTCATGAATGCGTAAATCAATCATCTTCCCAACCTTAACTAACTGCTTCAACTCCTGAAGTCTCACATATCCTGCTTGTCCTATTCGGATCTTCTCTACCAGACTGGACTAAATCTAAAATTACAGCACAGGCCCTTGGGGCCTTGAGAGGTATTATCTCAATTTAAAGACGAGAAAACTCCTTAGTGGTCAACTTTCTTAACTTGGGGTCTCAACTCAGGGCATTAGGTACTACATCTCCTTAGAAGATACTATAGAATAATGTTGTAATCTGCCATCAACTCTAACCAGTTCCACTACCTCATGTTGAGCTCCTTCTAGGTGATGATGTACTTCAGACTCTAATAGTTAGTGAAGACCTCAACTCTCTCGCCCAACAAGCATTGTCTCTAGATCTTCAACGCAAAGACAACTATTGCTAGCTCTAAATCATGAGTGATGTAATTCCTCTCATGAGGTTTCAGCTATCTCGAGGTGTACATAATCACCTTGTTGTTCTTCATCAATACACATCCCAAACCCTTGACTGATGAGTTATAATATACAGCAAAAGTTCCAAAACCTTCCAGTACTACCAAGATCAATAGCCATTGCTCAATCCTCTAGGAGGGTCTAGACTCTAACTACCTCCTAAGAACTCAAAAGGTGGAAGTCTAGGAAGACAAAAGCTAACAATCCTTTGTGGGTCTATAGTAGCGTGAAACAGGATTACTTCGTTCCACAAATAGGATGATATCATACCCGAGGGAAAACTATCACTAACAGATCTACCTACAACTATAAACTACTTAGAATGGTCAGACATTACTTGCACTCTCAGTCAAGGATCGCTAATCTACTAACTACCCTAATTGCCTAACCAAGCTCTAGAACGACATAAGAAACGAGATGCTTACTAAGGAAAGCAGATGATATGAGGCTATGAGATGACTTGGAAAGGAATCAAAGGATATAAAATCAATGAATCAAAATATGTAAATTATGTGATATCTTCTTGGGATATCATGATTTATATTAATACCATTGGCTCGGATACCAACAAACCTTATCATGCCCCAGGACCAACTATCACATCTTGAGAATCTGACTGGCTAGGCAGTAAATGCAATTGGGCCAAACTCCACGCAAATGCACATACCTAAGCTTATAAGATTGGTACATACATCACAATATTCATTATCTAGAACAACATCACAGAATATCACATAATACAATAAATACAGCGGAAGCAAGATATAAATAGAGAAAGATAAACAAGATCTACAGAAATAACTGATAAGTTAAGTATCTCAATTCTCATACATAAGATGCCCAAACAGATATATCTAGAAGCCACTAGGATATAGAAGTCTATTACATCAAGAGAAGAGGAAATAATGTACATAGAGATAGTCCATAAGCAAAAACTATATCCATATGATCCAGATCATAAGCTGAATAGATAGAAAGAAGAACGCCTGATACGCTGGTGGAATGGTCACTCCTAATACTAGAACTCACTGCATGCAGGTGTGCATATGCATTTTGTGATAGAGTTTAGGTCCGTAACTGGTGTGCATTACCAGGATAGTCAAAAAGCCATCTAACACGTGTGCAAAATGAAGGAAAAGATATGTGCACATGTAACAGGTATCATGGATGCATGACTGGTGTAATCTCAAGAAAGAATATAACAAGTAACACCTTATAGCATTTATGATGAGGTAAACTTACGATAAGCATACAACATGCGAACAATTGCAAATGCACTACAACAGATATAACAATGTAGATATCATAATGTGAGTGCACCTACAACGTTAAGTGTGATGCATCAGGTAATGTGTGTTAGCTAACTAGCAAATAGCTTTTATCAACTCTTATTTTTGAAAGTTCTCATTATGTAATGTTTGTTTGGAATGCCAATAGGAAGTTTGACCTTGGTTTCATACTTAGCCTTGGTTTGTGTGCAAATAAACTCCTCCTTCAATGCACTAATGTTCAAAATATAATCCTAGGCCACACATTCTCTAAGAGATCTCTAATCCTCCCCCCACCTCCCCCCCCAACAAATAATTAATCCATATGTACTTTTTGATTGCTTGGCTATACATGATATGTTCTGCACTAGTCCCGAACAATTCAATTAATAGAGAACATCCATTTGTGGGTGCCCTATCCGACTGGGCTTCCAAAGCTCCGAATCATGCTCTGTAGGGTTGCAAATCTCACCCTCAAAGAAATAGTCACTTTAGAATGGATAAGATCACAAATGATTTAATCTTGAGTATGCACCCTAAAAATTCCCCCTACAAAATAGAGGTTTATTAAATGTGAGCTCATAGCTTCCAGTAGGTGCAAGCCCCTAATGCTAATTATCATTTAGGTTGAACCAAACAAACCTCTGATTAAAAGACTTATAAATTAGCACAAAAAATAAAAAATGGAGCAAACATAAATTTTATTAATTTCTCATTTTATTGCATGGCTCAACCAAGGTCATACCTGAGTTTACAAATTGAACAAAAAACTTTAAGAAAAGGTCCAAATTGGAGACATGAAGGCTGATGTTGTTTTGGGTGGAAGTTGATTTAATTTGGCCTAGTTTAGTGACATCGACTTTGATTTGATTTGGATTTGGGTTTTAGTCTAACGACATCTCTGTCATTTGACTTGGACTATAGTCTAGCGGCATTTCGATCATTTGGTTTGGACTGTAGTTTTACAACATGTTGGTCATTTGATTTGGACTAAAGTTTACTGATATCTGAGTCATTTGGTTTGGAATGTACTTTAGAGACACCTCGGTCATTTGATCTAGACTGTAGTTTAGCGGGATTTTGGTCATTTGATTTTAGTTTGATTTAGATTATAGTTTAGCGACATTTTGGTCATTTGTTCTCGATTCGGTTTGGATTTGATATTGATTGTAGTTTAAAGACATTTAGGTCATTCGATTTGGTTTTGGTTTGGATTTGATTTGGATTGTAGTTTAAAGATATTTTGGTAGTCTTATTTTGATTTGATTTGGATTGTAGTTTAACGATATTTCGGTCATTTGATTTGGATTGTAGTTTAGCGATATTTTGGGTGTTTAATTTGGATTTGATTTGGATTATAATTTAGTAGTTTAGCGACATTTCAGTCATTTGATTCGGACAGTAGTTTAGCGACATCTCGGTCATTTTGTCAGTGATAGTTTAGTGACATCTCAGTCATTTGACTTTGATTTGATTTAGAATGTAGTTTAGTAATATTTTGGTCTTTTAGTTTTGATTTGATTTGGATTGTAGTTTAGCGACATTTTAGTCGTTTGGTTTTGAGTTGATTTGGGTTTGATTTGGATTATAATTTAGGGACATTTCGGTCATTAGATTCGGACTACAGTTTAGCAACATCTCAGTCATTTGGTTTGGATTGTAGTATAGCGACATCTTGGTCATTTAATTTTGATTTGGTTTGGATTGTAGTTTAGCAATATTTCAATCATTTGGTTTTGATTTGATTTTGGATTGTTGTTTAGTGACATTTCAATGATTTGGTTTTGATTTGATTTGGATTGTAGTTGAGCAACATTTTGGTCGTTTGATTTGGACTATAGTTTAGCAAAATTTTGATCGTTTGATTTGAGTTAGATTGTAGTTTAGCGGTATTTCAGTCATTTGGTATTGATTTGATTTGGATTTGATTTAGATTGTAGCTTAGCAACATTTCAGTGGTTGAATTTTGATTTGATTTGGATTGTAGTTTAGCGACATTTTGGTCATTGAATTTTAGTTTGATTTGGATTGTAGTTTAACGATATTTGGACTATTTGGGTTGTTGAAGGTAAAAAAATTTATTACAGGAGACAGAAATTCTACATGGGATGTTATTACATATTAAATCGATTTTAAGGGTGTATGTATCCATGTAGTTATCCAAATGAACAAGTTTACATTTTACCTAAATTTTTATACTGGGTCAAGAAACATAACTGGACTAAGACTAGATGGCTCAAATGTTCAAAATCAATGCATCCAATCAGACGCGGGTAAAGTACATGACATTGTTCAAGCTCCTGTTTATCAAAGATAAAGATGAAAAAAATAAACGTGATGGAAGGAAAACAATTTGGCCTTAAACATTAAGCTTTTATTCACTTTTCAAATACTATCCATAAGCCTTACATTTATGAGATCTTTCAACAGAGACCATATTGACCTCAATAACTTATACTAATCGATTGTAACTCGACCAAGTATATAAATACCAATATTTGATTTAAAACTTTCATACTATAGATATCACGTGGTCTCATGTTTTAAAACTTTCAAATGGCTTACTTAAGTGTAGTGATATTTGATTTAGAACTTGGTTTAAATATTGCAGTGTTGGGATTAGACCTTGAAGAAACTCATATTTTTAGTAGTACCTAAAATAAGATCCATTAAGTCTGGACTGGTGACATTTCTTGCTCATTCTGCAATGAGGTCCCTGAAAGTGATGAACACCTATTCCACAACTGCTCCTATGTGAAGCAGGTCTGGGGCTTCTTCTTGCTATTTCTTCAGAGATCCTCTCTTCCAAAGTTCAGTTACATAATTGAATCGAATGGTTCCTTTCTGATGGATAAAGAAGATAGACTCCTTTGGTCTATTCTTTTTCCATCACTATGTTGGTGCTTATGGAGGGTAAGAAACAATCTTATATTCAAAGAAACAGATGTCTCTCCCCGTGTTTTGATATCAAATATCACTCATTTCATAATGCTATGGACAGGTAATCTTGCATCTAAGAGAGCTGCTACTGTTCAGAAACTAGTGGCCAAGATGGGATTTACCCACCTGCTGCTGCAAGACGACTCTTCATCCCACGACATGGCTCGAGTGGATGACAACTTCTGAGGAATCTAAATGTTGATCAAACTCTCTTTTGTAATTACTTATATACAAATATTGTCTAATCTACTTTTGGTCTTGATGTAAATATGAGCTCTGTGATAGCTCTAAACAATGTATACTCTCCCTTCAATCCTTTTCTAGAACTGATTAATCTGAGTTCTCCTCTTCATTTTTTCTTTCCTTCGTAATAGGTGACGGCTATGTATTCTTTAGTTTGGATTAATGGTATCGGTACTCAAACTATTCACTTCTAGGTTAGGATAGGTTTTTGGTTACTTACTGATATATGAACAGGGCAACTCACCCTATTTCTTTCTGTCAAAACAAAAAAGATCCATTAAGTCTTTGTGTGCGTATGTGTGCCCCTATCTATTTGCATATGCCCCACATGAGTCTCTGCGCATACATGTAAGTGTGTGTATCAGGTGCTTGTATATTTCTAGGGGAAATTCTTTTATTTGTTCCTTTTAAAAGGTGTATGGGCTATTTCCATTTTATTAAACTCGACCACCTATAAAGGCAACATAAGATTTAATGATTTAAACAAGTATTTCCATTTCGAACAAGATAATTTAGACAAATTTCTAAATAGAGAAGGAGAAAAACATCCAGTCTATCTGAATTCACTACTTATCTATTTAGGTGGATGGAATTAATCTAATTAGTTAATTACATCTTGGAGCATCACCAAATAAGTCCAGTATACTTGGAGCAGCTACTGATACTATAGTGTTTTTCTGCAGAACATCCACTCTGCTTATAATTTTACTACATATATTCTAGTATATCCCGTTTAAGTCTTCTTAGTTCTCAAAATATTTATTAATATAAACTATTACTTCTATTTTAGCTGTAACTATATATTATGATATCTTCTACTGTCTACTTACAGACCAAATAACGATCTGAGCAGCAAATATGAGAGCATATTTTTATTCAAAATATAATCGGGCATATTAACATAACATCGGAACTCAGAGCATTTGGTCGTGGACATAGATATGGAAGCCTGCACCCTTATGTGTAGGTTCAATTCAGACTCCTTATGTGTAGTGTGCATTTAATTTTTCAATATCAAAACAATACACGTAGTACCAACATTAGAGATTGAACTCATTATTCAAGCATGATTTGGGAATTGCAGGATTAGTCAAGCATTTAAGTGAGTGTATATTTACTTGACCCCTAGTTACATGTAGAGTTGCTGCAACACACGAATAAAGTAACCATGGCTTTCTATTAAAATGCATTTCGCACTTGACAAACACTAGATTTGTATTTGAAATATATTTCACTCAAAAATGTAATCCTCCAATCTTTACATAGCTAAACACTATATTTGGATTAAGAATTCCTTTTTTATGACAAGATGGCAAACATCCAACAATAGTATTGACAATTAATTTTTTTAACGAATGATGTGAGTCGTATTTATTGTACTGATAATTGTGACATAACAAACATTCTCTAATAAGTTATGGTGTGTTGCATTGCAACAAGTTATCAGTGAAATGCTTCTAGAATTATGATCAAAACATATTAACAATAATATTCACTCAGTGGAACCCTGTGCAATTCCATAGAGAATGAGAATGATATGCAATTCCATATATCATCCTCAAAAGTTTTAATGACTGTATCTCCAAGGGCAACATGTAAACTTCTTTATATAAGCAACTGATTGGCAAATGAAGATATATACACAAAATCATTCAATCTAATCACCGAAGTATATGAACTGCTCTTTATTTAGATTCTCAAATATAACAGCTAGCATTAGTCTAATTTTTTCTACATCAACTTTGATTTTGTTAAGAATAGAGCTTTAGGGAAGAGAAGAGGCAATTATATTCATTGCACTGAAGTGTTTAAATACAAGAGCAAGAGAACAGGTTTTAGTATCCTAAGCTATGTGGGACTAAAGAAAGAGATACAATATGCCTTCTAACTATATTTAACACCCCCGGTCAAACTCATGGTCGGTAGAGAACCGAGAGTTTGGATAAGACGAGCCAAATTTGCATAGATGGTTATTGGCATGGCTTGGCGGAGAGGTGGTTGAATTGGAGCACATCGGTGGCTAGAATTGCAGGCAGTGAGATCATGTTATTGCAGGGGTGATCGATGGTCACGCCGCGGTGGTCGCGAGGCGGACCGATCATGAGGAGAAGCCGGTGACTAGTTCTTTCAGCGGCGAGGTGTGGTGTTGTAGCAATGATTGGCGGTCACATCGGTGGTCATGAGAGGCGGACTGCGGTGAAGAGAGCACGGTGGCGAGGATCTTGCAAGCATCGGTGAGGCTTGGCTAGAAAGAGCTTGGCGCTAGGAGCAAGATATCTTGCTTAAGGCAATTCGTCGAACACCTTGTGTGCATGCGATGAATAGTTTGTGCAATTACACCAATCGGAAGGCAATGGTGTTGGCAGGTTTCTGATGGAGGAACTGTTAGGGTTTCGCAAGGCGAAGTTCTGTGGTAGGGTTTGGGCGAGGTTGTATATCCCGTTTAAGTCTTCTTAGTTCTCAAAATATTTATTAATATAAACTATTACTTCTATTTTAGCTGTAACTATATATTATGATATCTTCTACTGTCTACTTACAGACCAAATAACGATCTGAGCAGCAAATATGAGAGCATATTTTTATTCAAAATATAATCGGGCATATTAACATAACATCGGAACTCAGAGCATTTGGTCGTGGACATAGATATGGAAGCCTGCACCCTTATGTGTAGGTTCAATTCAGACTCCTTATGTGTAGTGTGCATTTAATTTTTCAATATCAAAACAATACACGTAGTACCAACATTAGAGATTGAACTCATTATTCAAGCATGATTTGGGAATTGCAGGATTAGTCAAGCATTTAAGTGAGTGTATATTTACTTGACCCCTAGTTACATGTAGAGTTGCTGCAACACACGAATAAAGTAACCATGGCTTTCTATTAAAATGCATTTCGCACTTGACAAACACTAGATTTGTATTTGAAATATATTTCACTCAAAAATGTAATCCTCCAATCTTTACATAGCTAAACACTATATTTGGATTAAGAATTCCTTTTTATGACAAGATGGCAAACATCCAACAATAGTATTGACAATTAATTTTTTTAACGAATGATGTGAGTCGTATTTATTGTACTGATAATTGTGACATAACAAACATTCTCTAATAAGTTATGGTGTGTTGCATTGCAACAAGTTATCAGTGAAATGCTTCTAGAATTATGATCAAAACATATTAACAATAATATTCACTCAGTGGAACCCTGTGCAATTCCATAGAGAATGAGAATGATATGCAATTCCATATATCATCCTCAAAAGTTTTAATGACTGTATCTCCAAGGGCAACATGTAAACTTCTTTATATAAGCAACTGATTGGCAAATGAAGATATATACACAAAATCATTCAATCTAATCACCGAAGTATATGAACTGCTCTTTATTTAGATTCTCAAATATAACAGCTAGCATTAGTCTAATTTTTCTACATCAACTTTGATTTTGTTAAGAATAGAGCTTTAGGGAAGAGAAGAGGCAATTATATTCATTGCCTTGAAGTGTTTAAATACAAGAGCAAGAGAACAGGTTTTAGTATCCTAAGCTATGTGGGACTAAAGAAAGAGATACAATATGCCTTCTAACTATATTTAACACCCCCGGTCAAACTCATGGTCGGTAGAGAACCGAGAGTTTGGATAAGACGAGCCAAATTTGCATAGATGGTTATTGGCATGGCTTGGCGGAGAGGTGGTTGAATTGGAGCACATCGGTGGCTAGAATTGCAGGCAGTGAGATCATGTTATTGCAGGGGTGATCGATGGTCACGCACGGTGGTCGCGAGAGGCCGGACCTGCAGTCGCGGGAGAAGGCGCGGTGACTAGTTCTTTCAAGCGGCGAGGTGTGGTGTTGTAGCAATGATTGGCGGTCACATACGGTGGTCATGAGAGGGCGGACCTGCGGTCGTGAGAGGAGGCACGGTGACAGGATCTTGCAAGCATCAGTGAGGCTTGGCTAGAGAGAGCTTGGCCAGAGGCTGGCTAAGGAGCAAGATATCTTGCTTAAGGCAATTCGTCGAACACCTTGTGTGCATGCGATGAATAGTTTGTGCAATTACACCAATCGGAGCAGCAATGGTGTTGGCGGAGGTTTGGTGGAGAGCATTAGGGTTTCGCAAGGCGAAGTTCTGTGGTAGGGTTTGGACGAGGGTTGAAGCCGCAAGGACAATGACTATCATGGAGCTGATCGACGACGATGAGGGTTATCCTTGGCAGCAGTGGCGGCCAAGAAGAGGTTACTATCGAAGTTGGTGTCGAAGTAGCGAGCTTCAAGATGAACAGTAACTCGAGTAGGATAGTAGTCCGCGGGGTGAACAGTACCCCCGGATGAACAGTGTCATTCGGCAAAGGTTAGGGCTAGGGTTTTGCAGTGAACAAGGGACGGTGAGAGGTTGTGAGCAATGGGGCGGTGCATCATAGTTGAATCCAATGTCGAGGCCGTCGAGGTGAAGCGTAGAGTTTTCAGCAAAACACCCTCGGCTCAATGTAGAGGAAGAAGAAATAGGTCTATTTGGGTTTAAGAAGATGGCTCTGATACCATGTTAAGAATAGAGTTTTAGGGAAGAGAAGAGACAATTTTATTCATTGCACTGAAGTGTTTAAATACAAGAGGAAGAGAAGAGGTTTTAGTATCCTAAGCGATGTGGGACTAAAAACAAAGAGATACAATATGTCTAATAACTATATTTAACAGATTTTTCTTCTTCAAGGAACAAATTATATCAAATCAAAATTCGTAAACAACAGATGCTATTAAAATACTTAGGAAAATCCTAGATATCTTAAAAAATAAAAAGAATCTTACACCAAAAGCTCTCAACTTCGTCGATAATTATTGAACCAAAAATCCACCAGCTCAAATGAATTTGATGATGCCTTCAAGCTTGAGGATCGTCAGCCTTTAGATCGGAGGCAGAGAGATCAATCAACTAACTCGATTTCACCCTCCTAGAGCGGCTAGGGTTCATTGAGAAGGAGATTGGAGCTCGTGAGAGAGATCAATGCCGAGAGATAGAAAGAGGGGCTGGATCTAGGGTTAGGTTTTTTGGGAGAAAGAGAGGATTGAGAAGGGACAATCGCGGGGAGAGAGAGAGGATCGCGAGTTGTGAGAGTCCAGAGATAGAGAGATGGCATGTGGGGAAAATAGAACTGGAATCAGAAATGACTTCTGCATCCAATCATTGAAATTAGCTCAATTCCATAATTTGAAATGAAATCCCACTATCCAAACAGGCCATAAACAATTTGAAATTATGTGTGTTAGTTACGCCCACACTTTCCCACTACCAATGCCACTTCTCCATAATATCTCAAACTACCCATTACCCTCTTAACATCCCCCACTTATCTGTTAGCAACCACTCTCCCCATCTTCCATGTTCTTTCATCTATATAAACACGATACTACAAACAAAAATAAAAGGAGGCCAAAAACATTCCACCGTGGACTAATGCCAGAAAGTGAGAGTCACCCAACTAAGCTAATTAATAACTAAACTCCATTGCCATCAACATACCCCCATGCAATCAACAATTATGACCTCTCTCCTTCCTCCATCAAAAATAGACACCACCAATTAGCACCCAGGCAGCAAAGAGAAGAGGAATAAAGGCACGCCACTCTTATCCAGCTCGTCGGCGTCCCCGTCCAGATCCGAGCCCGACAAAACTGATGACCCCACATCACCCCGGGTCACCGTGTTGCTGGTTTTTATGGCCTCTTCGACACTGGTCATCGCAATCCCTTGATCGCTGGTCATTGATGCCATTAGACTCTAGTCGCCATCTTCCCATCACCGGAGCAAGCTAAATTCACCGTCTGAGTCATTGAAACTCGTTGCTAAAGCTGTTCTTATAGTTTCTCTTCACTCTCACACAGCGGCCTCCACTGTTATCACTTCATTGGTGTTGTCAGTTGTCGTCATTAGTCACTTCTCAACAGCGCCAATTGTCGCTGCGGTATGAAGCCTTCGTCCTCACTGCAATCTGAGCCTCAACATTGCGGCAATCAGGTCCGGATCTGAGAGCCACCGCGACTTGCAACCAACTGACCAGCCTGTCGTCGGCGTGCTGCCGGTCCCAAACTCATGGTGATGTCCAGCACTACTGCCATGTGAATACAAATCATGTATATCTATGGGAAACAAAACAAACCCCTGTCTAAGTGGAAACTCAACCCCGAGCCCGTAGCTGCCATCACTACTGTTGTTGTAGCCCACTAACGTTGCAGCAACCATGTCCCATTGAGCTCATACTCGCGGCTGTCGTACTTGCATTCTCCTCTCTTTCTCTCTAGTGGACAGGAAATAAAGGAGTAGCAGAAAAGAGAAGATGCACACAGTCCTCTGGTTTCGCATGTTATGTCGAGCCGTCCACAACTCTGTCAAAGACCATGGCTATCACTACCAGATTCATGGACTGCGCAATTGACCAAAAAGTATCGCTGGTAGGGGATTCCTTTGGGCCCTCTAACATGCTATGTATGTTAAAAAATTTTAGAGGATTCCGTCGGGTTCTCTAACATGGTAAATTGATAAATAAACTTAAAAACTGGTGGAAGATTTCCTCAGGCCCTCTAACTCACTAATTTCACAATGCTGATGGAGGATTCCTTGGTAAAGGATTCCTTCGAGCCCTTTAACACGCAAATTTCAAATGCTATTATTACGGTTGGTTTGGATACAAAGGAGGGGAGGGGAGGGGAGTGATTGACTTAAGCCCAAAAGGAGGGAGTGGAAAGGAAAAGGGAGGAATATATTCATTTGTGTTTGGATAGACAACGAGGGGATTGGAGGGTACACTATAATTGTTGTGCGCAGCGAAAAATTTCAGCAGCACCTCTGCCGAACAATAGCCATAATAAGAGAGATAGATCGCAATAAGAATTCCCGTCTCACCAAGTAAACAAGAATCTGAAGCAAATATCTCAACAAAGTGGGATATTTACTCTTCTTCTCATCAGTTCGAGGACTGACCTATCGAGGGAACCTAAAAGCTATTACAAATCACACAAATAGCTATTACAAACCAAATCAACGGCAATAGCGAGACACATGAATTTTCATGGTTCGGCAAGTTGCCTACATCCACGGAGCAAGGAGGGGAGATTTACTACAAGAGAGAAGAGAATACAAATAGGGTTTACAATCTCACACCAAAACCCTAGAATAAAGCTCTCTAAACCCTCACAAATTCTCTCTCAAGCGATAGCTCAAAACCCTCTATTTTCGGCCTCCAAAATACCTCAAAACCCTAGATAGCCGCCTCTGTTCCCCCCTATTTATAAGGTTCGAAAAAAATCAAAAAGGAAAAATCGTCTTTGGCGCGTTCGTCTGGTGGCCCCACACGAGCGCGAGACTTCTGCCGGTGGCGCATATCATTGGCCCACGCGGCGCGAGACATCTACGTGCTCATGAATGCGTGGGGTGGGCCCCACACAAACCCACAATTCTCCACCTCGGTGAAGTTTCTCCCAAAACTGAGCCGACACCAAAACAATCAAATGTCCCACTTGTTGCGTCCAGGACGAAGTGAATAAATTCACGACAACGGACTCAATCCACAACAAGTCGGGAACCCAAATGAGAGTTTAAATAATCTCCTCCCATCAAAATCAACACCGGCCGCATCATAAAGGCGCCTCGTATCCTCTTGCCCAAGGAATCAAGCCTTGCGTGAGTTCACCCTAATGGCATAGCGGCGTCAACAATCACGAATGTGCAACAAGTCTGTAATGATCAAACTTGTTGTTGAACCACCTTTGTGAGCATATCGTGATTATCCTTCGTGTGGACCTTCACAATCTCCACATCACCATCTTCAAGAACATCACGAGCGAAGTGATAACGAACGTCAATGTGCTTCGTCCTCGCATGAAGAACTTGGTTCTTCACCAAATAGAAAGCACTCATGCTATCACAATGAATGGTTACGGACCGTTGCGATATACCAAGTTCCTCCAAAAGTCCTCGAAGCCAAATCGCCTCCTTCACAGCCTCCGTAATTGCCATATACTCTACCTCCGTCGTAGACAAAGCAACCGTAGACTGCAAGGTGCATCTCCAACACACCGGCGCACAGATCAAAGTGAACACATACCCCGTCATAGACCGGCATTTATCCAAATCCCCGGCATAATCCGAATCAACATAACCAATGCTGGCCTTTTGTAGTGTCGGCTCATAAACCAAACCAATATTGAGCGTACCTCGAATGTACCTCAAAATCTATTTCACGGCGTTCCAATGACCCACTTCTGGATCATGCATGTATCTCGAAACCATGCTCACCGCCTGTGACAAATCTGGTCTTGTACCTACCATTGCGTACATCAAACTTCCAACTGCCCTCGCATATGGAGTCTTCGACATCAACTCTTGATCTTCAACTGTCTTCGGTGAAAGGTCGGCTGAAAGCTTCAAATGGGCTCCTAATGGTACAATGACCGGCTTCGTATCCATGCTAACATAGAACCGCTGTAGAACTTTCTTCAAATAAGCCATCTGTGTCAAATAAATTTTACCCTTCTTCTTTTCTCTGTCGATCTCCATCCCCAAAATGCGCTTAGCCTCACCCAAATCCTTCATCTCGAACTTCTTTGAAAGCTGTGCCTTCAATTCATTTATAGCAGACCTGGAAATAGAGGCAACCAATATGTCATCGACATATAATAACAAATATATATACGCACCTCCTTTTAACTTGCGAAAATATACGCAAGGATCAAACTGGCTCCGAGTGTATGAATGACCAAGCATAAAACCATCGAATCGCTTATACCACTGTTGAGGAGACTGCTTCAAACCATATAACGATTTCTTTAGTCTGCAAACCAACTTTTCTTTCCCTGCAGCTCGGAATCCCAATGGCTGAGTCATATAGATTTTTTCATCAAGATCACCATGAAGAAATGCTGTCTTCACATCCAACTGATCTATTTCCAATCCATACTGTGCCACCAATGCTAGCAAAATCCGAATCGACGAATGCTTCACCACCGGAGAGAAAACCTTATTATAATCAATACCTTCCTCCTGTGCATAGCCCTTCGCAACCAACCTAGCTTTGAACCTCAATGGAGTGCCTTCAATGCCCTCCTTCTTAGTGTATACCCACTTGCAACCAATTGCCTTCCGTCCCTTTGGAAGCTCAACAAGCTCCCATGTATCGTTCTTGTGATGAGACTCCATCTCTTCGGCATAGCTACACGCCACGAATCGACCTCGAACTCGCTTTCGGCCTCTCGAATGTAGTAGGTAACATCTCATCGATACTCTCCACCGGAAGTGCATATGCAACTATCTTGGCATACCGTCTTTGGCATATGTATTTTCTCCTCGTCTCCGAACGCAATAGAATCGAACTGGAGCCGTCGGTCCCTGATCCTGCACATCTGTACTCTTATCCTCCGTGTCACCGTCGTGCTCGCCTGACGTCACCTCAATCGACACTCTAATGGATATTGTACCATCTGGACAATGTGGAGCTGCATCGATCTCCACCACCTGCGATATCTCCTTCGTCGGGTCGCTCTCCACCTGATGAGAGTTGAGAAGCTTCAAGATAGAAGCCTCATCAAATGTGACGTCTCTACTCAGCACAATCTTCTTATCAACTGGATCCCATAGCTTGTATCCTTTGACACCACACTTGAATCCTACAAATATGGCCTTCCTAGCTCGCGATTCCAATTTATCTGTTCTAACATGAAAAAACGCAGGGCACCCGAATACCTTGAGGTAGTCATAATCTCGTGCTGGCTCTCCTGACCACTTCTCCATAGGGGTTTTTCCCTCAATTGCAGATGAAGGCAGCCTGTTGATGAGGTGGCTCGCATATGTAAGTGCCTCAGCCCAAAAGATCTTCTCCAAACCACTATGCGCCAATAAATATCGAATCTTCTCCAGCAAAGACCGATTCAACCTCTCTGCCACCCCATTTTATTGCGGTGTATGACTAACTGTGAAGTGTCTCTCTATGCCCTCGTCTCGACATAGCTGCTGAAAGGGGTCTAAAGTATACTCACCACCGTTGTCGGATCTCAACGTCTTGATCTTTCTCCCAGTCTGCAGTTCTAATCTCTTCTTCCACTCCACGAAAATATCTAGGACTTCACTCTTCTTCGTCATGGTGTACACCCAACATCGCCTAGAATAGTCATCAACAAATGTGACGAACCAATATCTACCACCAAGTGATGCCGTCTTGGTAGGACCCCTGTTGTGCCGCATAGTCGAATACCCTTCATCGATGGATGGTTGTTCAGAACTTCACCTTTGTCTACTTGCCAAGAACACAATGCTCACGAACTCAACTTTTCCACTCTTGGCTCCTTTAATAGCCCACCTTGCATAGCGCTGCGGTGACCTTTCACTGTGTGCCCTAACCTATAGTGCCAAAGCACGCTCACGTCGACCTCTGAAACAAGCGAACAGCGTGGCCAATCTCGGTGCTCCCATTCAAATAGTATAAATTTCGATTGCGGACTCCTTTCATCACCACCAAAGATCCTTTAGTAACATTTCCTACACCGTTTTTGAAAGTCACATTGAATCTCTTTGCCTCCAAAGTTTCAACAGAGATAAGATTTTTCTTCAGTTGAGGAACAAATCTCACCTCCTTCAACTCACGGACTACTCCATCGTGCATCCTAATCCGCACAGTACCTATCCCACAAATGTCACTGGTTTGATCATTTCCCATGACAACAACACCCACGTCGACTTTCTCAAAAGATACAAACCAGTCTCGCCTAGGGGTCACATGATAAGTAGCGTCGAAATCAAGCATCAAATCTGATGCTTCCACATGATTCACCTCCGGAGTAATCAATAGAGAATAACATGAATCGTCGGAATCATCGCCTTTAGCAATATTCACCTCATTGGCCTTCGGGCCCTTTTTCTTGTCATTTTCTTTCTCATTGAGCTTTGGACAATCTCTCTTCCAATATCCTTGCTCTTTGCAGAATGCACATTGGTTCTTTGATAATTGGTGGCGGCTTCTTGACTTTGACCTCCTTCTATTGCCACCTTTCGGATATGGGCTTCTACCTCTTGTCGACAAGGCTCGCTGAAGTACTTTCGCGGGAAGTCTCCTTGTCCTTCCTCCTCAAATCATGGTTGGTCAATCGTTAGTAACTTCACTATAGGCGATAGAAATCGTCCGTTCAACAAAGTGAGTACAAAGGTGTCATACTCCTCATCCGGTAAGGAACCCAAAAATAAGCGCCTTGTACTCATCCGTTATCTTCTCATCAATATTTGCCAAGTCGGTCAATAACTTAGTATAGTTGTTCACATGAGCCGCTAGTGAGGTGCTCGGGACATCCGAAATCAAGAGTCTTCGCAGCAAGTGCAACTTTGTTCTCAACACTCTTTGTGAGATACTTATTGTTGAGAATTTTCCACATCTTCATTGCAGACGTCACCCCAATCACATCATATTTCAGCTCCTGTTCCAAACAGGACCTGATCACCCCACACGCGTTCCTATTCATCTTATCCCATACCTCCTCTTCATATTTAGGTGGCCTCTCTTGGACCATGATGGTCTCCTCCAAATTTTGAGCATTGAGCATCTGTCGTCGCTCATCCACAAACCAAAGTTGATTTTGCCGTCATACTTTACCACATTTATTTTGGTGTTCTGAAAACCAACTTGCATTTGTATTGTACTCGCCATTGACTTGCTGCTTTCACCTTCTTCTCCCATTGCAAACGAACTTCAAATTGTAGAGAAAGAATAACTTTGATAGGATTAAAGAATCACCCAACTGAACCCTAGATCGGATTCCAAATAGATTTCCTAATTACACGAGGAAAGCGAAATCTCCAACGGCAACTCCTAATGCTATCTCCACCGAAGACGAGAACTCCAAGAACTAAGCTTCACACAAGAATCTTCCTCCACCAAACTCCAAAACTCTAGACCTGAAATCTGGGCTCTGATACCACTTGTTGTCTTGTTGGAAAATTCGGCGGCACCAGTAGAACAATAGCCATAATAAGAGAGATAGATCGCAATAAGAATTCCGCCTCACCAAGTAAACAAGAATCGAAGCAAATATCTCAACAAAGTGGGATATTTACTCTTCTTCTCATCAATTTTAGGACTGACATCGAGGAACCTAAAAGCTATTACAAATCACACAAATAGCTATTACAAACCAAATCAACGACAATAGCGAGACACATGAATTTTACGTGGTTCGCAAGTTGCCTACATCCACGAGCAAGGAGGGAGAGATTTACTACAAGAGAGAAAGAGAATACAAATAGGGTTTACAATCTCACACCAAAACCCTAGAATAAAGCTCTCTAAACCCTCACAAATTCTCTCTCAAACGATAGCTCAAAACCCCTCTATTTTCGGCCTCCAAAATACCTCAAAACTCGTTGCTAAAGCTGTTCTTATAGTTTCTCTTCACTCACACAGCGGCCTCCACTGTTATCACTTCATTGGTGTTGTCAGTTGTCGTCATTAGTCACTTCTCAACAGCGCCAATTGTCGCTGCGGTATGAAGCCTTCGTCCTCACTGCAATCTGAGCCTCAACATTGCGGCAATCAGGTCCGGATCTGAGAGCCACCGCGACTTGCAACCAACTGACCAGCCTGTCGTCGCGTCGCTGCCCGGTCCCAAACTCATGGTGATGTCCAGCACTACTGCCATGTGAATACAAATCATGTATATCTATGGGAAACAAAACAAACCCCTGTCTAAGTGGAAACTCAACCCCGAGCCCGTAGCTGCCATCACTACTGTTGTTGTAGCCCACTAACGTTGCAGCAACCATGTCCCATTGAGCTCATACTCGCGGCTGTCGTACTTGCATTCTCCTCTCTTTCTCTCTAGTGGACAGGAAATAAAGGAGTAGCAGAAAAGAGAAGATGCACACAGTCCTCTGGTTTACATGTTATGTCGAATCACAACTCTGTCAAAGACCATGGCTATCACTACCAGATTCATGGACTGCGCAATTGACCAAAAGTATCGCTGGTAGGGATTCCTTTGGGCCCTCTAACATGCTATGTATGTTAAAAAATTTTAGAGGATTCCGTCGGGTTCTCTAACATGGTAAATTGATAAATAAACTTAAAACCGGTGGAAGATTTCCTCAGGCCCTCTAACTCACTAATTTCACAATCTGATGGAGGATTCCTTGGTAAAGGATTCCTTGAGCCCTAACATAAATTTCAAATGCTATTATTACGGTTGGTTTGGATACAAAGGAGGGAGGGAGGGAGTGATTGACTTAAGCCCAAAAGGAGGGAGTGGAAAGGAAAAGGGAGGAATATATTCATTTGTGTTTGGATAGACAACGAGGGGATTGGAGGGTACACTATAATTGTTGTGTTGCGAAAAATTTCAGCTGACACCTCTGCAGAACAATAGCCATAATAAGAGAGATAGATCATGATAAAATTCCGTCTCACCAAGTAAACAAGAATCGAGAAAAATATCTCAACAAAGTGGGATATTTACTCTTCTTCTCATCGATTCAGGAGTGACCTATCGAGGAACCTAAAAGCTATTACAAATCACACAAATAGCTATTACAAACCAAATCAACAGCAATAGCGAGACACATGAATTTTACGTGGTTCGGCAAGTTGCCTACATCCACGGAGCAAGGAGGGGGAGAGATTTACTACAAGAGAGAAAGAGAATACAAATAGGGTTTACAATCTCACACCAAAACCCTAGAATAAAGCTCTCTAAACCCTCACAAATTCTCTCTCAAACGATAGCTCAAAAACCCTCTATTTTCGGCCTCCAAAATACCTCAAAACCCTAGATAGCCGCCTCTGTTCCCCCCTATTTATAAGGTTCGAAAAAAAATCAAAAAGGAAAAATCGTCTTTGGCCTGCGTTTCGTGCTGGTGGCCCCACACGAGCAGAGACTTCGTGCTGCGTGAGCAGCGTGGGGTGGCCCCACACACGAGCACGAGACATCTCGTGCTCATGAATGGGGTGGGCCCACACAAACCCACAATTCTCCACCTGGGTGAAGTTTCTCCCAAAACTGAGCCGACACCAAAACAATCAAATGTCCCACTTGTTGCGTCCGGGCGAAGTGAATAAATTCACGACAACGGACTCAATCCACAACAAGTCGGGAACCCAAATGAGAGTTTAAATAATCTCCTCCCATCAAAATCAACACCGGCCGCATCATAAAGGCTGCTACGTATCCTCTTGCCCAAGGAATCAAGCCTTGCGTGGATTCACCTAATGGCATAGCGTCAACAATCACGAATGTGCAACAAGTCTGTGTGATCAAACTTGTTGTTCGAACCACCTTTGTGAGCATATCGTCAGTTATCCTTCGTGTGGACCTTCACAATCTCCACATCACCATCTTCAAGAACATCACGGCGAAGTGATAACGAACGCCAATGTGCTTCGTCCTCGCATGAAGAACTTGGTTCTTCACCAAATAGAAAGCACTCATGCTATCACAATGAATGGTTACGACCGTTATGATATACCAAGTTCCTCCAAAGTCCTCGAAGCCAAATCGCCTCCTTCCGACCTCCGTAATTGCCATATACTCTACCTCCGTCGTAGACAAAGCAACCGTAGGCGCAAGGTGCATCTCCACCACCGGTATACGGATCAAAGTGAACACATACCCGTCATAGACCGGCATTTATCCAAATCCGGCATAATCGAATCAACATAACCAATGCACAAGCCCACGTAGTGTCGGCTCATAAACCAAACCAATATTGGCGTTACCTCGAATGTACCTCAAAATCTATTTCACGGCGCTCCAATGACCCACTTCGGATCATGCATGTATCTCAAACCATGCTCACCGCTTGTAAATCACAGTCTTGTACCTACCATTGCGTACATCAAACTTCCAGCCTTCGCATATGGGTCTTCGACATCAACTCTTGATCTTCAAGCGTCTTGGTGAAAGGTCGGCTGAAAGCTTCAAATGGGCTCCTAATGGTACAATGACCGGCCAGATCCATGCTAACATAGAACCCGTAGAACTTTCTTCAAATAAGCCATCTGTGTCAAATAAATTTTACCCTTCTTCTTTTCTCTGTCGATCTCCATCCCAAAATGCGCTTAGCCTCACCCAAATCCTTCATCTCGAACTTCTTTGAAAGCTGTGCCTTCAATTCATTTATAGCGACACGAAATAGAGGCAACCAATATGTCATCGACATATAATAACAAATATATATCACATACCTCCTTTTAACTGCGAAAATATCATAAGGATCAAAGCGGCTCGAGTGTATGAATGACCAAGCATAAAACCATCGAATCGCTTATACCATCTGTTGAGAGCTTCAAACCATATAACGATTTCTTTAGTCGCAAACCAACTTTTCTTTCCCTGCTTTCCGGAATCCCAATGGTGAGTCATATAGATTTTTTCATCAAGATCACCATGAAGAAATCTCGTCTTCACATCCAACTGATCTATTTCCAATCCATCTTGTTGCCACCAATGCTAGCAAAATCCGAATCGACGAATGCTTCACCACCGGAGAAAACCTTATTATAATCAATACCTTCCTCCTGCATAGCCCGCCGCAACCAACCTAGCTTTGAACCTCAATGGAGTGCCTTCAATGCCCTCCTTCTTAGTGTATACCCACTTGCAACCAATTGCCTTCCGTCCCTTTGGAAGCTCAACAAGCTCCCATGTATCGTTCTTGTGATGAGACTCCATCTCTTCCGGCATAGCTACCGCCGAATCGACCTCGAACTCGCTTTCGGCCTCTCAGATGTAGTAGGTAACATCTCATCGATACTCTCCACCGGAAGTGCATATGCAACTATGGCATACCGTCTTTGGCATATGTATTCTCCCTCTGTCTCCGACCGCAATAGAATCACGACACGAGCCGTCGGTCCACGATCTGCACATCGTACTCTTATCCTCCGTGTCACCGTCGTGCTTTCGCTGGCGTCACCTCAATCGACACTCTAATGGATATTGTACCATCGGACAATGTGGAGTGCATCGATCTCCACCACTGCGATATCTCCTTCGTGGTCGCTCTCCACCGATGAGAGTTGAGAAGCTTCAAGATAGAAGCCTCATCAAATGTGACGTCTCTACTCAAGACAATCTTCTTATCAATGGATCCCATAGCTTGTATCCTTTGACACCACACTTGAATCCTACAAATATGGCCTTCCTAGCTCATGATTCCAATTTATCTGTTCTAACATGAAAAAGCGAGGCACCGAATACCTTGAGGTAGTCATAATCTCGTCTTTGGCTCTCGACCACTTCTCCATAGGGTTTTCCCTCAATTGCGATGAAGGCTGACTGTTGATGAGGTGGCTCGCATATGTAAGTGCCTCGACCAAAAGATCTTCTCCAAACCACTATGCGCCAATAAATATCGAATCTTCTCCAAAGAAAGACCGATTCAACCTCTGCCACCCATTTTATTGCGGTGTATGACTAGCGTGAAGTGTCTCTATGCCCTCGTCTCGACATAGGCTGGCGAAGGGGTCTAAAGTATACTCACCACCGTTGTCGGATCTCAACGCCTTGATCTTTCTCGGTCTGGGTTCTAATCTCTTCTTCCACTCCACGAAAATATCTAGGACTTCACTCTTCTTCGTCATGGTGTACACCCAACATCGCCTAGAATAGTCATCAACAAATGTGACGAACCAATATCTACCACCAAGTGATGCCGTCTTGGTAGGACCCCAACGTCTGTGTGCACGTAGTCCGTAATACCCTTCATCTGATGGATGGTTGTTCCGAACTTCACCTTTGTCTACTTGCCAAGAACACAATGCTCACGTAACTCAACTTTTCCACTCTTGGCTCCTTTAATAGCCCCTGCATGCGCTGCGGTGACCTTTCACTGTGTTGCCCTAACCTATAGTGCCAAAGCACGCTCTGCCGACCTCTCAACAAGCGACAGCGTGGATCCGGTGCTCCCATTCAAATAGTATAAATTTCGATTGGGACTCCTTTCATCACCACCAAAGATCCTTTAGTAACATTTCCTACACCGTTTTGAAAGTCACATTGAATCTCTCCTCCAAAGTTTCAACAGATAAGATTTTTCTTCGTTGAGGAACAAATCTCACCTCCTTCAACTCACGGACTACTCCATCGCATCCTAATCCGCCGCATTACCTATCCCACAAATGTCCTTTGGTTTGATCATTTCCCATGACAACAACACCCACGCCGACTTTCTCAAAAGATACAAACCGGTCTAGCCAGAGGTCACATGATAAGTAGCGTCGAAATCAAGCATCAAATCTGATGCTTCCACATGATTCACCTCGGAGTAATCAATAGAGAATAAATGTCGAATCGCCATCGCCTTTAGCAATATTCACCTCATTGGCCTTCGGGCCTTTTTCTTGTCATTTTCTTTCTCATTGAGCTTTGGACAATCTCTCTTCCAATATCCTTGCTCTTTGCAGAATGCACATTGGTTCTTTGATAATTGGTGGCGGCTTCTTGACTTTGACCTCCTTCTATTGCCACCTTTCGGATATGGGCTTCTACCTCTTGTCGACAAGGCCTGCTTTGAAGTACTTTCGCCGGGAAGTCTCCTTGTCCTTCCTCCTCAAATCATGGTTGGTCAATGCGTTAGTAACTTCACTATAGTCGATAGAAATACGTCCGTTCAACAAAGTGAGTACAAAGGTGTCATACTCCTCATCCGGTAAGGAACCCAAAAAAATAACTGCCTTGTACTCATCCGTTATCTTCTCATCAATATTTGCCAAGTCGGTCAATAACTTAGTATAGTTGTTCACATGAGCCGCTAGTGAGGTGCTCCCGGACATCTGAAATCTGAAGAGTCTTCGCAGCAAGTGCAACCTGTTCTCAACACTCTTTGTGAGATACTTATTGTTGAGAATTTTCCACATCTTCATTGCAGACGTCACCCCAATCACATCATATTTCAGCTCTGTTCCAAAGCGGGACCTGATCACCCCCAGCGTTCCTATTCATCTTATCCCATACCTCCTCTTCATATTTAGGTGGCCTCTCTTGGACCATGATGGTCTCCTCCAAATTTTGAGCATTGAGCGCATCCTGTACGTCGCTCATCCACAAACCAAAGTTGATTTTGCCGTCATACTTTACCACATTTATTTTGGTGTTCTGAAAACCAACTTGCATTTGTATTGTACTCGCCATTGACTTGCTGCTTTCACCTTCTTCTCCCATTGCAAACGAACTTCAAATTGTAGAGAAAGAATAACTTTGATAGGATTAAAGAATCACCCAACTGAACCCTAGATCGGATTCCAAATAGATTTCCTAATTACACGAGGAAAGCGAAATCTCCAACGGCAACTCCTAATGCTATCTCCACCGAAGACGAGAACTCCAAGAACTAAGCTTCACACAAGAATCTTCCTCCACCAAACTCCAAAACTCTAGACACGAAATGGGCTCGATACCACTTGTTGTCTTGTGGAAATTCGGCAAACATCACCAACAATAGCCACAACAAGAGAGCTAGATAGCAATAACAATTCCCGTCTCACCAAGGAAATAAGAATCTGAAGCAAATATCTCAACAAAGTGGGATATTTACTCTTCTTCTCATCAATTTTAGGACTGACCTGTCGAGGGAACCTAAAAGCTATTACAAATCATACAAATAGCTATTACAAACCAAATCAACAGCAATAGCGAGACACACGAATTTTACGTGGTTCGGCAAGTTGTCTACATCCACGGGGCAAGGAGAGGGAGAGATTTACTACAAGAGAGAAAGAGAATACAAATAGGGTTTACAATCTCACACCAAAACCCTAGAACAAAGCTCTCTAAACCCTCACAAATTCTCTCTCAAACGACGGCTCAAAAACCCTCTATTTTCGGCCTCCAAAATACCTCAAAACCCTAGATAGCCGCCTCTGTTTCTCCCCCTATATATAAGGTTTGGAAAAAAATCAAAAAGGAAGCGGTGTTTGGCGCGTTTGATGGTGACCCCACACGAGCGAGATGTCTCGTGCTGCGTGGACACGTGGGTGGCCCCCCGAGCACGAGGCGTCTCGTGCTGAGTGAATCGTGGTGGCTACGAACCAATAATATGTGTTTGTTTAGAGTAGAGGATGGGAAGAGAAGGGGAGCTACTTGACCAGTATGCCCTGGTATCTCCGGGACTGAAATACACCTGATGTTTCCAATATAGTAAATATTAAAATTTTATTATAGAAAAAATGGATATCAGATGGCAAATCATTTTGCAAAATGAATTACTAAGAGATACACATATAATGAGATTCATTTTAGTTAATGTCACATCAAAGTAGGCCTCACAAATCACCACTTCACAATCATCAAACCCTTTATTATTCAACTTTTCATATAAAAGCACTAGCTACTTTTAATACCATAAAGTTTGATCGATTTCAAATTTTAATAATTTTACATTTATATTTATCTAACAATAATATAGTATTCCTATACATTTACGACAATGAAATTATTGGAACATAAGAATGATGCATTTTATTATACTAAATATCAAATGAATACTGAATATTTATATTTAAAAATAGAATATATTTTAAACCTTTGAATCTAATTTTTTTTTTGTTGAAGAATATGCAATTTGATTTAAAAGAGTTTGTTGGCCTTCTAGCACGAAAAGGTGTTAATTGTTTTTCTTTTACTTAATAAGAATCATTTCCTAATTTTTTTTCCATTGAATTCTTTTTCTCCATTAACGAGTGAAAGAAGAGTGGGCAATGAATTTACTTCATTTGGATGATGAAAGGCTAAATTATTAAATTGGTATTTTTTATAAGCTCTCTTAACCAGTTTGGTATAAAAGCTTCTCCGGTGATTTTTGGTATTAAAAGTCTACTCATTCTCAGTTAAGCATTTTTCTTTGTCACATGAAAGTTTGGGGCAAACTTTACAATTTCAAACACACTTACAGAAAAATAATGTTTTTATTCAATTAAATACTGATAATTGTCCTTTATTTGCATCTTCAAAACTATATGACAAGTCAAAAATCTATAATTTTATATCTACCAAATCATATAAATCTAGCCATGCTAGAATAGAGTCACATCAGTATTCTAATAACTCTGAAATTAAGTCACATGAGGTCACGTGCAATTTTCCTATCAAGTTTTTGTTAGCAGCAAAAATAAAAACTAAAAATCTAATTGCAAATTTGGCGTACTTTTAATATAAAAATCTAATTGCAAATTTGGCGTACTTTTAATATCTAAAGGTTGCTGGAGAAACTTTTACTACCAAACTTGTTTAGGGACTACAAAAATAATAATATGATACTTTAGCCGATTATGGAATTACAAATTCATTTTATTTTTAAAGTGAGAAATAAGGGAATGCTTTCTTCTAATTTTTGCATCAGTTGTTGCTCGTCATAAATACTGTACATATAGATAGTATGTATTAACAAAAGCCTAATTCGAAAGAATTTAGATGAACTTTAGGATTCAATTTAAAATTGGCTAAGTCGCACTTACATACCTTATAGTTACACTATATTTTCAATTAAATACTCTAAGTTGTATTTTGTAGCACTTATATATCCTAACATATTTTTTAAAATGTAAGTTTGTTCCTTTTGTTATCGGAATGAGTGAATATTCTCCATAACAATCCCCGTGTTGATCACATGGAAGTTTTAAATTGTTAAATAAGAAAAGTCCAGAGGGATTAAGTAGAATTTTCAAAGTTAGAAGAGGTCTATCAACAACACCTCCAAAATTGAGGACTTACTCAAATTACAATAGTTAAGAAGGCTTTCTAGAACAACCCCTATATAATTGAGAGTGGTTTTTTAAAATTAACCTTTTTAAACCTCAATTTGCCAATTTGAATTTTATTTTTAAAAGATGGAGTGTGCTAAATGATTTTTATAATGGCGTCTTGGTTCAAGCGTTATTGTGCTTACAATATATTGGAGTTATTTCAAAGTTGGCAGCTAGTTGCATCGCTTAGCGTGTTCAAGCTTTTATGGCCGTATGAGGTTACGAATAACTTGCTTGATCCTATATTGCCAATTGGGCTCTACTAAACGAGCTGAAGCAGACTTAGGCAACTGGCCCAAATATGTTGGATAAATGAGGACGGTCAGCGTGAATTTTCCGAAGTCCAGTCTGATCCACGCCCTTTAGAACGGTCAACAAAAAGCCATCTTATTGGGGCTTTATACCATCATTTTGTGGGAGTCTCTTCCATAGATCTATAAGTTTCTACAGATTTTCATTTACCTCTCCGCAATGATATCACTTTTTCAACATTTTGAGCTTTCACTTGAGTATTTGCACGGGTTAATTACACAAAACCCCCTCTGAACTTTTCAAGAGTTGCAATAAACCCCCCTCAAATTTTTTATTACACTAAACACCCTAAGCTTTAGGAGTTATCGCATGTAAACACCCTAAACTTTTTTAAAATGTTTCATTTAACCTCCAAACTAGCACCATAGATTCTAACAACTCATATGGCAAGCACATGCCTAGAAAAAGATGAAATAATTTCTCAGCCCCAAAAAATTAATTACTTATTTTACCTTTTTAATAAAAAAATGTATTTGGGACTAAGGAGAAATTTTCATCCTCTTTTTTGTCCTGTGCTTACCGGTGACACGTTAGATATGATGGTGATAATAACAGAATTAAAAGATAAACTTTTATTTTAGATATAGTAAATAAAATAGCTCAACAGGGTTATACACAATAACTCCCAAAGTTCCGGGAGGTTTAGTGTAACAAAAAAAGTTATGGGCTTTACTGCTACTCTCAAGAAGATCTTGTTTGGGGGAGGGCGGTGGTGGGGTGGGGGCGGGGGATGTTCTGTAAGGAATTTGGATCCTCTTTACTGTAAAAAAGTAGTGGAGAAACAACTACTTTTTATACTAACTGTTGATTATTTTGTGAATAATTATGATTCATTCCAAATTTAGCACTCACTATACTCCTCATATATTGCACTCATACCTAATTTGCACTTAAAGATAAATTATAACCATTAATTAGGCAATTAACAGTTCTAATAATGTTGTGGTCTCTCCACTACTTCTTTTGTGGTGTTATTTGCACTATCAAGTTAATTAATCGGAAAGTTTTTATCAATTGACAGACAATTTTTCAAAAGTCTTTTTTTTTAAAGACCATCTTAAAAACAATATGAAACATACTCAAATAGATACTTTTTGGTAACCCTATACAAACTCGCTAAACAAGAGCAAGTCAGATGTCACTATTCGATCAAGTTCAAAGCTTCAAACAATTTGGTTGAATAAGGAACTTGAGATTCAAATTTCCAACTCCTAACAGGAAATATAATTAACAGACGAAAAAGCTAAGAAGTGAGTGTTGCTCAGGGTGTCCAAACGGGCCACCGTCCTGGCCGGGCAAAATCCCTTGCCCGGACCCAGATTTTTTTTTCTTTTTTGTCTTTTGCAAAATGATGTAAATTTTTGCAACAAAAATAAAAAAGTCACTTAGAATTTTTGCAAAAAACATGTGACTTCAAAATTTTAAAAAGATGTAAAATTTTTCCAAAAAATTAATCTTATTATTAATTACTTAAAATTATACAATTTGTAAATTTCATAAAATTTTTAAAAAAAAGTAAATTCCATTTTATTATTAATCACTAAGAATTACAATATTTTTTAGAAATTGTCACATCAAATTGTGTGGGTACATCCCAACTAGGTTGGCACCTACCCATCTCTATCAATATTATTTGCAACTCATTCCAAAATAATTTATTACAGATTTATAAATAATTTTCTATTCTTTTTTGCTATCGTCAACTTTTTAAGAGCAGCTACCACATTCGGTGTCTTGATGTCTCTTTTCGAGCCTCCACCAATCTTATAAGTATATTACTGCCTGTATAGTAGACAGATCTAGCGACATTCTGTGGTCATCAATTAACCGCCCTGAGATGCTAAAGGTGCATTCTGAAGCTACGATAGAAACATACATTGTTAGCAAATCACGAGCCATGATGAAAAGTACAGGATATGAAGTCATTCCATATATTTTCCACCATTGCAAAATATCAAAGTCCTACTCATTATCCGGACATGTAACTAAAGGAGCAAATAAATATTGTTCAAGTTTAAAAATTTCCCTTGTGGATGATGATCCACCATACCACCACCACTACTCCTACCGGTTAGATTACTTACCATATGTTTTCTTAAAAAAAACCCTTACCTTTATTCAAACTAGAGCTCGTAGGAGTTGGAGCTTGAGATCTTCCACCATATCTAGCATTATACTCTTCAAATAATCTTTAAAAATAATATCTTATTGTGGTATGATGAGTAAGAGTAGTAACACTCTCATCCCTATCATCTATTATCATGTTTTCTTATAAAGAATTCAATAAATTTTAAAGACCAAAATCCTTCAACCATGGATCAATGAGAATGCCAAGACTAAAAATAATAGAAATATGTCTAAAATACCTATTAAATTTATTTTCCATTTGGCAAATCATTTGGGAAAATTAATCATACATGTGATAAGTAATAAAAAATACTTGAATATTTAAAACTTGTAAAACAATATGATTATAGTTAGGTAACAAGAACTAGATAATAAAACAAGAGCTTTAAAAACATATAGCATTTCCTTTACACAATTTATAGTTATCCATTCACAAACTATTAATGTAAAATTTTGCCAAAAAGAAAAAAAAGAAAAGAACTTTTGTATGGAATTCCAAACCTAAAAAACTTGTGTATAGAACTAGATGAAGAGCTAGAAGTATACAAAGTAATAAAATTATTTATAATTTCTCTATACTCTATTACTACATTTAACATTAAATAGGTGGAATTCCACTTATGATCAACATCTTGTGGGATTTTTCTAGTTTTCATACTTCTTCTTTTACAAAGTTGTTTCCACTCTTAATCTTATTTTTAGACTATTATGAAAATAAACTACAACCCTAACCTTTTCTATCATTGGTTTAATTTCATTAAATGCACTCTGCATAATTAAATTCAAAATATGACACATGCATCTAATATGAAAAATTGCATGGCAAGAGCAAAGATGTTTTGATGTGCTCTATAGCTACATTATCATGTGTGTGATTCTCCAAATGAAATAAAAGACACAACTCTTTTAAACATTTTTCAAGTGTCATCAATCAAGTGTGTTGTGATACATAAATAGTTAGTTTGTGCTTTAAATGCCCAAATATCAGAAGTTAGAGAAAATCAAATTTAAACTCTGAAAATAAGAAATTTTTTCCTATAGATAATATTTTATAATTTCACATTGACAAGTTTGGTGAGAAAATTTTTGAAAAGAAGGGCACATAACCTCTTTAATCATATCTTCAAATTCGTCATCTTTTACCATTTTAAAAGGAATATTTTTAAGCATAACAAACCTAATGATGCATTTTCTGGCTTTAATTGCCTCGTAGCTCCATGCACTGAGGCTACCCAAGGAAGATGATTTGGAGAGAAGAGATCGGTGGATGTTAGGTTAGGACGGTCCTTGCCATCTACTGTGGGTTTGCATATGACATTTGTGGCAGTTAGTCCAGTGCTGATGTTTAGTTCGTAAATCTTTCCGCATATCGGACATTTGGCCTTTTAGCCAATAATACTACCATTATTATCTTCAGTTGCAATATTCTCAAAGAAAGACCACACTTCCAATCTCAGCCTTTTAGAAGTTGGAGGTGTTAGATCTTCAGATTGGGGTTCTGGCTTGATTTAGTAGGAGTACTTATTTAGGGAATTGGACTTGGAGTTGCATTTTCATTATTGAAGAGATCGAAAGCGAAGGAGGAAGCCATTGGAATTGAGAGAATTACAGAGTCAGAAGAGAGTATTTGAGGGTATAAGAGAGTGTTAGAGAGAAGAGGATGATTTTTGGATGAAAAACCTAATGAAAAAACCCCTCTATTTTTAGAGGCAACCCCCTAGTCAAATGACCAAGATACCCTCAAATTTTGGTCGTTTATAACCGTGTTTGGGGTATTTTGGTCATTAGACCCCAAATTAGTTATTTTTGGCCAGTTTGGAGTCTGTCGGGCGCTGGACGGGCCACTCGGCCCATTTTTTACCTGTTTATAGCAGTTGGCGGCTATAAACTGGCGAGCCGAGTATAGGCGGTCGGGCTGGGGCGCGCACTACCATGCCTGACATGAGAGTCTTCAGACCCGGTTAATGCCCATCCCAGTTAAATACTTGGGCCTAGGTCAAGCCCGGCTCACTGGGCCAGTTCCAGGCCCTAGCTGGGTTTTGGCCCAGCTGGACTCAGACCGAAATCGGGCTAGGTTCTAAACCGCAGGCTTTTTGGATAGACCTAGTGTTGCCTAGTGGCAATACTAGAGTCTAAGGAACATAACTCCAACTTTAAAACATGGAGTATTGCATTCGAAACTCAAAAGGTTATTATGTATGGGGACCATCAACATTAATGCAAGTGGAAGCATATAGTGCTTGTCACATAAGATATTCTAGATACCTAAACGAGTAGTGGACGCTCCATCATATAATATTGTTCGTGTTCTTGGCTTTAGCCGTCCATCACAAATTCCAAGATCATTACTAAAACAGGCATTAAAATAGGTTCATTCTCAACCATTTTTTATTGTCAATTTATACAAACTATTTTTAAATGGGTTTTTGTCACAATTAACCATCTCTATTCATTTTTTAGTCAAACTTTTTCGATTTTGCTCTAATAATTAGTCATTAAATACAATTAAATACCATTAATTGAGGTTAGGTGGGGTCAATTACCAGAAAAATATTAACTGAAAAATGAGGCTTAGATGGTTGACGACAACCAAAAAAAAACTTTTAAGAGTGGTTTATATATAAATTGAAAATGAAAGGTAATTTCCATAGAATGATCCTATTTTAAAAGTAATTTTTAAGAAATTTTAACTAAAAAGTGGGCCCATGTGGTTGATTGAAAGCCTACTATTTCTCCTATGGATCCCAATGTAAAGTTATTTCCAAGTTTGGGGGCAATTACTTAGGATGCTATCGTAGGTTGGTTAGTAAGTTGAATTACTTGACAGTTGATATTGCCTTTCCTATGAGTGTGGTCAGTCAGTTTATGGCAGATCCAAGAGATTCTCATTAGAGTATAGATATGTGTATTCTTTGACATTTGAAGGTTACATGAAGGAAAAGAATTATATATAATAACTTAGCCATTCAAAATTTGTGGGATTCACGAACGCTGATTGGGCTGGATCATCAAGTGATCATATGTCAAATTCAGGATTTTTTGTATTCATTGGGGGAAATTTGGTCTCATGAAAAGGTAAAAAGCAACACGTTGTTTCATGTTCTTGTCCTGAATCTGAATGTAGAGTTGTGGCTAGCATTGCTAGTGAGTTAGTCTGGATAGGTTTCCTTCTTCAGGAGTTGAGATATAAATCTAAGGGACCTGTGACGCATTACTGTGACAACAAGGCTACTATTTATATTGCAAACAATCCAGTCTTTCATGAGCGAACAAAGCATATTGAAGTTGATTGCCACTTTATACTAGAGAAAGTTGAAGAAGTGGTTATAGATACAGTACAAGTGAAGACTGATTATCAGTTAGCAGACATATTTACTAAGCCTTTGGGGAGGACTCATGTATAGTAAATTTCTACCAAGTTGGGCATGCATGATATATGTGCTCCAACTTGAGAGGAAGTCTTAAAAGAGTCAAGAATTGTATCTATTGTATGCTATTTTATATTGTGATACAATAAGGGCAATTTTGTACTTTCTATTTCATACGGCAATGGTATTAATGTGATTGAGATGGGGAGCTGCATCATATCTCATCGTTTTCTCCTCAAAACCATCTCAAACAATTTCACTAATTTCTTAGTAACAAAGGTCTTTATATTAACTAAATTATTATACCCATTTAAGCATATAAATCCACATGCAATAGGTTTTTTTTAATTTATAACTCAGGCCGAAATCGAACCCAAGACTATAGGAGTCATATTAGAATCTTCCAACCATCTGAATTACCTACCGTAGAGCACACCTTTTGATGTGACTAGCAAGGTGGGCCTCACCACATGACTATCTCTTGGTAACTCATTTAGCAAAATGAACCGCCACCTCATATACATTATTTCCATATATATATATATATATATATATATATATATATATATATATATATATATATATATATATATATATATATATATATATATATATATATATATATATATATATAGGGATTGGTTCCAATGAGAACTCAAATAAATATGAGAACTAAGAACCCAATATCAACTATATATATATATATATATATATATAGGGATTGGTTCCAATGAGAACTCAAATAAATATGAGAACTAAGAACCCAATATCAACTATCTATGATAAAAAAATAAAGGCTCAGATTCTGTCAAAATTAAGGTGCCAGAATTGTAATTAAATAGATATTACAAACTGAAATAATAGTAAACAAGTAAAAGCACAAAGATATAAAAGGAAAAATCGACAAATCTTTAAACACCGAAACCATCTTTTTTAAAACTTTCCATATTCTACTAGTTTACAAATCATAGGGTTGCTCAATAATTTTCGAGAAATTATCTCACGAGATTCACGACTAAAAACGTAAGGTTCTAGGGTTTGACTCAAGGCGTGATCGAATCGACTAGGATTACTAAAAATTAATGAGAGATTCTCACAATAAAACATTCTCGATTCTTTAAATATCACCGAGATTCTCAGAACTATAGAATGATGATTCGTTAAATGAATTGTAAGAATACTAAAATATTATTGAGAGATTCTCATTAATAAACCATTCGATTCTCTAAATATCACCGAGATTCTCAGAACTATAGAATGATGATTCGTTAAATGAATTGTAAGAATACTAAAATATTATTGAGAGATTCTCAATAAAACATTCTCGATTCTTTAAATATCACCGAGATTCTCAATAAAACATTCTCGATTCTTTAAATATCACCGAGATTCTCAATAAAACATTCTCGATTCTTTAAATATCACCGAGATTCTCAGAACTATAGAAGAATGATTCTGTTAAATGAGTTATAAAAATACTAAAATATTATTGAGAGATTCGTCAATAAAACATTCTCGATTCTTTAAATATCACCGAGTGATTCTCATTGCCTATTAACACCATGCTATTTTTAAAAATACTATTTTCTGAACTAGTTGATTCTGTTAATCTATTCTTTGTGATTATATAAGTTAATCAAAGTGATTCCATTTTGTAAACTAGGTGATTCTGCTAGATCATAAATGAGATTCCGTAATTTATTAAGAGTCTGTGACTAATTTCGTGATCCATGATAAGCGTAAACACACCAAAAAAAAAGCAAAAAAAAATAAAAGAATGAAAGAAGATGGGAGGAGAGCCAAGAAAAAAAAGAAAAAAGAGCAGAGAGCATGTGGGAGATGCCACCATGAAAACAAAAAAAATAAAATAAAGAAGAAGAAGAAGAAAAAACGGAAGAGGAGCACGGAGAAAAAAGCCATTAATATCTTGATGGGATTCAACATTCCTCTCTATCGTTAGCAAGGGTTCATCGACAAGACCCTCAAGACTCGCCTCAATCGATAGTGAGCAAGGTTCTAGGGTTTGACTCCGTAGTCATTTGTCGGCCTAAATTGAAATGTAATCAAGAGGGTTATGTTAATTAGGCAAGAAAAACTGCCTATAATGTAATCGATTTTATAACTAAAATGACAAACGTGCCTTTTAGTTAATTTTTAAATTTAATGGAGTTTAATCACAACCTGATTGGTTAAAGATCTAAGGGTAGAGATTGGGTTCTTAGTTCTCATATTTGTAAGGAGTTCTCATTTGATCCGCCCTATATATATATATATTTATATATATATATATATATATATATATATATATATATATATATATATATATATATATATATATATATATATATATATATATATATATATATATATATATATATATATATATATATATATATAGATGAGCTCCTATCAACTTAAGTGGATAAGAGCCCTTTGTCCACCAACTTATTTATCCATTGATTTTGCATTGAGATTTTTACTAGCATATAATACAAATAAAAACATAAATCTTAAAGATAATATTGATGTGTAGCACAAATCTCAAAGCATAATGAAGGGATAAAAGTATGGTGGACAAGTGCTCCTATCCACTTAAGTTTATATGAGCTTTCCAATATATATATATATATATATATATATATATATATATATATATATATATATATATATATATATATATATATATATATAGATGAGTTCTATCAACTTAAGTTTATATGAGCTTTCCAATATATATATATATATATATATATATATATATATATATATATATATATATATATATATATATATATATATATATATATAGAGAGAGAGAGAGAGAGCAAGGCTTCTATTCACTTAAGTGTATGGGGAATAGTCATACACCAATTTTTCTATCCACTGATGTTGCCTTAGGATCCGTGGAAAGATATAAAGCCCACTTTGAGATTTGTGCATCTCTTGATTTCACGGATCCCAAGGCAATATCAATGGATACAAAAGTTGGTGCATACTATTCCCTATCAACTTAAGTTTATATGAGCTTTCCAATATATATATATATATATATATATATATATATATATATATATATATATATATATATATATATATATATATATATATATATATATATAGATGAGCTCCTATCAACTTAAGTGGATAAGAGTCATTGTCCACCAAACTTTTATCCATTCATCTTGTATTTAGATTTGTGCCATCAAGAGAGGAACAAATCTCAAAAGACTCTTCATATCTTTCATGGATCCCAAGGCAACATCAATGGATAAAAAGTTGGTGGATGACTATTTCCTCTCCACTTAAGTTTATATGAGCTTTCCAATATATATATATATATATATATATATATATATATATATATATATATATATATATATATATATATATATATATATATATATATATATATACTAGGTAGAATGCGTGCAATGCACGTGGTTAATTTTATAATTATTTTTTAATTAAAAATATAGCTAAACATGAAAATATTGTAATCTTTTAGCATTACGATGAAACATGATTGAAGACAGTCCTTGCAGTTTACATACCCTGCTTAAATGGTTTGGTGAATAATGCCATCGAGGTTTTTTATTGCAAGTTCGATTGCACATGAGAGAAAAGTAATATGCAAATTAGATATTTTCCATGATCAAAGTTTCTAACAAGAAAAAGCCCATATAACAAAATATAAAATTAACGCACAACACAAATTCTACAGGGTAATATCAAATTAGCGAAGCTCCGCCTCTCCCTCCACTTCAACATAACCAATGTGCTTTAATTTTTTCAACAAATATGAATAAGCATTAAATAAACAATTGATCACCAAATTTTCAGAGAAAAAGAACATAAACTAAAAAATTGAACCCTTTTTCCCTCTAGAATATAACCCAAATCATATGAATTCTCTTTTTTTCCCCATTCATGTGGAATTAGTGGAAGTCTTTTCCTTGTATCTGTAGAGAAGCTTCTTCTTATTGGAGTTGGGCATTATCAATTTTGAGGACTACTTTCCCTGGCTCACAGATCTTGAAGTTGTTCTTCACATAGGGTTCAATGGTTGTGACTAATTTCCTCGCCTTTTAAATGATCACTGTGTATCCAAACTTTCCAGTTGGTGCAAACTTAGCATCGTAAGCCACGTCCTAGCCAATAACATGGAATTCCTAGATAAGAGTGCTCCCCTGTTATTAAATTGTAAAACAAATTTAAAGATTGTCAAAAAACTATGCTCAGTATGTAATACAAATAAATGAATGATTAGTTGCACATAAACTACTTTTACTATTGATTGAAAATTTTTTGACCCTTTCTAGGGATTCTATCTTCAACCATATACTTTCACTCAGAGGGTCTATCTGCAACAATTGAACACTTTCAGAGGTTCTATCCACAACAATAGAACTATTGAAATGTTAATTTCAATTTGGCAATCCACAACAATAGAACTATTGAAATAGTTATTTGAATTTGTCAATAGTTCAGAAGTCTATCAACAATTAACCCAAAAATAAATTTTTTAACAAAAATAAGAGTTGTTCTTCACCTTTGTAGTCGGAATCTCAATGGTATGCTTGCTTGCAGGCTTGATTATAAACTCAAGTAACATCATTGGCAGTGGTGAAATTAGTGTTATTCTCCTCACTCAGGCTACCATATTGAACTGGGACTTGCTTAGGTGCTATGTATATGAACAAATAGAATAATATCAACGTTTAAGAAATCACTTGAGTTTAACAAGAAATTGGGAAACAAAAGAAGGTTAACAGGTTTTCATAAACTTGAACAGGGTGTCCTTAGATTTAGAAGATGTAGCAAAAATAAACTTGCTCTTGCTCCTTGGAGTTAAGATTGAGCCGATCACCTTGTTGTATGCAACATACCACCATTGAACATTGTTGAATACGTAAAGATTGACCAAAGGATGTTATATCGAAGGAAGTAATAAGTTCATCAAATGCGCAGAAAATCCAACAAGAAAAATGTTAGGGTTCTTATCATTACAAGAACTCCAATTATCTACAATATAAACCTAGAAAATATTACATAAAGGTTCTTCCTATGGTGAGAAAACCAAACAAATCATTCAAATATTAACCAAATAAAGACCAAATTGAAGAATATATTTTCCAATAAATAGGAAAAGTTGATCTAAATGTTTTAGTTGCAAATAGCCCGCACTTTAGAATAAATTCCTATTGCTAGGTTTTTTTCACAAGGGAAAAATGGCTCCAATAGAAGAACTAAGCTATGTCATTGCTGTCTAAAACATACAAGACCATTCCCACTAAAACCAATTGTGTACAAGTCCATTAAACATCATATTATTAAAAATTGTCACTCCATGCAAAAAATTCTTTCCCTATGCAAAAAATTCTTTCCCTTTCTCAAATACCTTAACAGTTAACAATAACAAATATGCTGAAGAATGATGCATGATTATGCTACAAGAACAAGGAAGTAATAACAACTCACCGGTATTTGCTTCCCTCACATTATAGCTGATATCATCCTGATTATATGTCATCTCGCACTTACAGTACCTACAACAACAAAATACCATTTTTAGCAACCAATTACTTCTAACAAACCAAACCCAACAACCACAAACTTCTCATTACTCACACAGCAAGTTGATTAGGTGTAAACCCTCCCGTCACAGCCTTTAGTGGAAAGGATTAACACAATATAATGAAGATATCATGTTTTCAATCATATTAATCGACTTTCCGAGAACAAAAGAAGGAAATATGTTCAGCCAAGCATATCCAAGTAACACGTGTTGATTCTTCTGAACATGAAAACTAAAGGTATGATTTTAAAGAGCATAAATGAAACCGAAGTTGACAACACCTAGTTGTTCATACATCAGGTCTTACTCAAGTACAGAGTGAACTATCAACTATGCCTTTAGTGGAATAGAGCCCCATAAGATATATGCGTGAACATTGCACATGAGTGCAATGAAGACCTTGAATCAGCACCAGACTATTGAAGAATAAAAATTTCCACACATTGTTAGCTTCAAATATGTAACTAACCTCAAAAGGATATAGTAACTCCCTGATTAAGAAGAAAATCCAAAGAAAAAAGAAAGAAACTTTCATGCTACTTTTTAAAATTTCAAGGCAAAACTAAACATAAATAGTAGGAATCTTGAAAGTAGATAAAACAAGTAGTTGCTAATTGGCATAAAAGATTTATTGTTCCAAAAACAAGAAAGCAAAAATAACTCACAGGTACTTGCATCCCTTACATTATAGACAATATCATCTCGATTATATGTCATTTTGCACATGTAGGCTTAGCATTAGTTAAATATAAGTAACTATCAGGTCAGCAGCAGAATTTAAATTCAACAATACAAGTAGTTACTTATATTTGAATGACTAATTTTACTTGAATGACTAATTTAAATTCAAGTAGAAGTGATATTTGAATGACTAATTTTACTTGTGCAAGTAACTATCAGGTCAATAGCAGAATTTAAATTCAACAATATAAGTAGTTACTTGATTTTCTCAAAGATTATCTATCTTTAGATCCATCCATTATCAAAATCAGCATAGCACTCGAAAACATCTAATACCTAGCCTAACAAGCTTTGAGATGATTCAGGCACATGGACACAATGAGTTTAAGTTAAAAGTAGAGAAAGAGGTTGTTTACTGAACAACTTGGCAACATTAAAAAATTTTTAAAAAATGTTTAGAAGAAAGAAGGGATGTGAGGCATGACCAAAAAAGAACTACAAGGAACTATCTACATAGCAAAGAAAAAAATTAAACAGTTACAAAGAAGAAGTCGCCACAAAAGAAGTTGAAAATTTTGGAATAAAATCAAATACAAATGGCGGTAAACCTGTAATGTAGAATTTCTAGTCAAAAAAAATTTGAAACACTCGTAATTTTTCAGACTTTATCCACCAAAAGTTTGAAAAATGTTTAAAACAATTAAAATGAAGACTGTGGAACAATTTCATACAACAACACAATGATCGATCGTCATGTGGTGAGCAAAACGGCAGTTGCTGGCTGATCTCAACCATCGACCATCTAGGAAGTCCTTACAGACCTGAAATAAGTATAATCAATAAAGAATATAAACAAAACCTCATACAATCTCTTTGCATAAGTTATGCACAACTTAGAAAAATCTCTATCCAAACAGAAACAAGGATCCAAACAGAACAAGGAGCACCATACATGTGTCACATACTATGCTGGTCCAGAAATAAATATGCCCATTCCAACTGTAAATTACCAATAACACATACCGTCTCAAGTTCAGAATGTTCTACCCCGATTGCCTTTATCAGAGACCTAAATAAAGACATTAGTTAATTATCCTCATCAGATTTCCATCTTAAAGGGTAATAAGAGGAAATTTAAATTTGAACAATGAACTGAAATATGATGTTTATTTTTCCTTTTCCTTTTTAGAAACAGGTGAAAGGGCACCTCCCAGTATATTAAACCTGAGTATGTAGATTCCTTTTAATTCTATCACCACTCTTCTAAGTTCCTTTTTCAGGTCTGGAAAAAAATCATAATCAGAATCTTTTCCATCTCAACAATTAAAATATGAAATTTTAAACATCATCACTACGGTCCAGACTTAACAAAAAGTTAATGACATATTTATAGTGCTCATACCTGAAATTCCCTCTAAATTTACAAAATTTACCATTTAATAAGGCTAATCGTCAAGGAGTGAAATAATTAGCGGTACTTCTCATCTCAAAGATAATTCATTTCAAATTAGAGATTCACAAGACTATAACTTTCCAAGATTAGAGAAAAAAATCAAGAAGGTAAATACTGTTGAATGTGAGGAGGCGGATAATAATAACGGCACGTCCTCCCTCGATAGCACTTATTCCTCAGCGAATCAGCACAAGCAATCATCTTATCCCTAAAAACAACAGCAACAATCAAATTAGACCCTAAAAAAATCAAATTAAACAAGGAAAAAAATCAAATTACTTGACGACGGCGACGACGGAGTGAGGGTGAGCGAACTTGCAGTCGATCTCGGATCGCTTGCAAGTGTTTTGATTGAACTCTTTGTAGACCTCGACGGCGATATCACTGACCTAAAATCTTACCCTAATATTTTATCTGATTCCTTCCTGATCCTTTCTGATGCCCTAAAATCTGATATTTGAGGAGAAGATGGCAGAGAAGGTATGGTGATGATGAGGATAATAATAAGCTTCGTGATAATAAGCATCTTGCAATTTGATAATTGCCAATTGATGAGGTAGAGAGAGTGGGACTGCGTCGCCGGAGGAAAATCGTAACTGATGGAACGGAGAAGGAAAGGAACGTAGGTTTAGGGCTTTAGAATTTCTGATTTCTGAGTAACGTAAAAAAAAGAAAAGGTAAACCTGTTAAGTTTATGAACGATGAAGGGCATTTTGGGGTAGAGAAAGTTTTCCTAGTACTCCCTCATTTAAAGGGAGAATGATATATATATATAGTAAGGCTCCTATAAACTTAAGTTGATAGGGAGGAGTGTCCACTAACTTTTATATCCATTGATCTTGTCTTGGGATCCGTGAAATCAAGATGCACACAAATCTCAAAGGTGGGCTTTTATATCTTTCACGGATCCTAAGGCAACATCAATGGATAGAAAAGTTGGTGGACACTCCTCCTATCAACTTAAGTTTATAGGAGCCTTGCTCTCTCTCTCTATATATATATATATATATATATATATATATATATATATATATATATATATATATATATATATATATATATATATATATATATATATAGAGTTAAAGTTCCTATGAACTTAAGTTCATAATGACAGTGGTGCACCAACTTTTTATCCACTATTTGTCTTGAGATTTGTGATGCACAAATCTCAAAGTGGGCTTTTATATCTTTCACGGATCCCAAAGCAAGATGAGTGGTTAGAAAAGTTGGTGCACCACTATTCATTATGAACTTAAGTTCATAGAAGCCTTGCTCTATATATATATATATATATATATATATATATATATATATATATATATATATATATATATATATGAGTTGGACTATTCTCCTATTAGGAGGAAAAAGAATCTCCTACTTCTACATTTACAACCGTTAGATTTAACTTTTAATGGCCACGGATCACAAGATATATGGAAGCAAATCAGATCACAAACTGCAACAATGGGCAATCTGGTAATATATTAAAGCTAATCTTTCAACATCAAATGAAAAAGGATTTAGAAAACGTTGTTGAGCTATTGTTTCCATTTCTTCCCATCATCTTTAATTAACCTTCTTGCTGCTCCTCTTCATTATACTGTACACACCTCTCCAAACCCATGGAAGAACCACAAATTAAATTTCATCTGCAAACTTGTTAATGACAATCCTCAGGTGATTGTAATGTGTAAGAGTTGGGTCATTCTACTTAAACCTGTACGTCATACAAAAAATCCAAGATGCTACTTAATTAGTCCCTTTCCTTCTCAAATTACCTGCATATATATTTTAGAGCTATCATGTCATATCTTAAGGATATATATTGGTGTTTGCTGTGAGAATAAATGAAGGAACATCATGGGCTTCTTTGACCCATACAAGGAGAAGGATGAAGATGTAAAAATAAAAGGAAATAATTAAACATAATCGACTAATTGTATTCTAGTATATTTGGATTGTTTTAAAATTCTCTGATTTGCCCTTCCATGAATAAATAGTCATAACTATTTCCCAAAGATGCCTTCTTAATTATGGCCATTGAGATTTTGATCCTATGGTTAAAAACTAGTAGGAGAATATTCTTTTTCCTCATAAGAGGAGAATAGTCCAACTCTCTCTCTCTCTCTCTCTATATATATATATATATATATATATATATATGGAATGATGGATAGGGTGGCGGTTCATTTTGCTAAATGAGCCTACCAAGAGATAGAGTGATGATGTCCACACCTTTTAATGTGACTAGCAAGGTGGGCCTCACCACATGGTTATCTTCTTGATAGCTCATTTAGAAAAATGAGTCACTCTATATATATATATATATATATATATATATATATATATATATATATATATATATATATATATATGTTTACGCTGAAAAGCAAGTTTCTTCACGTTTCCATTACAAAACGCTTCGAAGTGGAAACAAGTGAAAGATTACACGTAGATCTCAATACAAAGAAAATAGGCTCGCTCTCTTACAAACACGAACGTAATCACTACGCAGTTGATCTCCGCATGGGTTCTTTGCTCGCGTCGGGATACGCCGTCCGTGGACCATCAAGCAACGATCACGGATTGACGGGGTTGAGTCTATGCTTCGCAAAGGAAACAAGAACTGAAGTAAATATCTTAGCGAGGTAAGATATCTACTCTTCCCAAGAATTAAAGCAAAGCTTAATCTCGAGGGATCTCCAAAGGAAGCTTCAAGAATCCTCTTGATTTGATGAAGAATTCTCTTTAAGGATTCCTCTCTGCTAAGATAGATCTTCCCCTCTCTGTAAAAATGACTCCCCCCCTCAATAACACGTGTTAAAGGGGTATTTATAGGCTTTAGAAAGCATAATCGCCTCAAAGAACGTAACGATTATTGTTCACCGAGACAGTTTTTGTGTCCACACACTGCTCATCCGGGCGCTTTTGGTGTCTCAAGGCACTGTTCATCCGAGATGCTATCGCTAACCCTGACATGGTTTGTTTCTAGTTGTCCAGACATTTTGACCGCTCTCATTGCTGGCGAACCGCTACCGGCGGCGAGATTGCGATCGCCTCGCAGTTTAGCGACAGTTTGATCGTCGCCGCGACGCTTTCCTCATTTTTATTTTAACCAAGTGTTCTTTACACTTAGTATTGTTCCTTGAGCTTATTCTGATGTATCTTTCTGTGTCTTGCAGTTGAATTTCCTCCTTCGGCGCGCACGCTTCACGAAGTCGAGGGATGAATAGCACGCTTTTTCTTTTCTCTTCTGAAGCCGTTGTTGATCGATATCCTCGCTTGACCCAAGTGCACCTCTGGAGTTATTAGAATTTCTAGAACATGGGGACCGTCGTGACTTGCGGAGGATGATAACTGATGCTCCGCTTATGAAGGGTGCTGGATCTATTGAAGTTATGAGGAAGTCCAGTTACTTGTTCGGGGACTCTGTTGCGGACCCGAAAGTTCTATCTTCTCGCACTTAGTCCTGGTTATATGAAGGCGCATCTCTCGTCTACATCTGCCTTCTTTTCCTCGCCATCACTCGCCGGGGCATCTCGCGCAACTTGGCGGTCAAAAGGAGTATGCATTGGAGATTGACCGAGGACCAGGAGTGCATACATTGTGGGTATGTGGGCCAAGGCGCTACCCCAGGCTCCAGTGATAGGGATTACGTTCGTGCACTCTACCCCGAAATCGCGGGTCAAGACAGTCCGCCTCACAATGAGTTGATGGTCAAGGCTGATACGGTGAAGAATCGCTTGGCCAGGATAGGAAGGGAGCTGCCACCCAAGAGACCCCACCGATGTTTTGGTTGGGTCCACTCTTCCAGTGACCGATGGTGGACACGAATGACTAAGTACGTCCTAGGTCGGTGGAGTCGGGAGCTTCAAGAGAACGGCTTGTACATTCCCATTCAAGCGAGCATGTATGGGATTCCTATTAGTGTGAATCACTTCCTCGCGCTTCTAGAGATCTATAATCCGGACACCAATACTTTCTTGACGAGGAATGGGGAGCTGGGCTTGTCGCTCCATGAGATGATGAAAGTATCTGGTCTTCCGATGTGTGATGCGCCGTATCAGGAGTATTTCCCTACCAACCGTCAGTTGAAGGAGATGAAGGAAAAGGGCTCAGCTGGTTATAAAATCTTGTGGGAGTTGACCTGCCATTACCAGACGGCTATAGCTTCAACTGAAGTGAGGGCCAAGAAATGGCCACAGGTCAGCTTGAAACAGTTTGCTGATTATCTGTTCAAGAACCTGGAGAGTCATGATGACGTAGAGGAACTGAAGCCCCTGACTCCTTCTGCCATCAACAAGTTGATTGCGAAGACGAAGGCTCAATCTTTTACTACTCCATTTGCTGAGGGCAAAATCCCCAAGGGCACCAAGTTCGAGACCTTCCTGTGGTAGGTACAGAAGCAGATCAAGCCACAAACTCTTCTGGCGGGCTACCTAGCAATATGGCTGAAGAAATACGTAGTCCCGCATCAAGTCTCAGAAGCTATGGCTCTGGAAGTGCTCTTTCCAACCGTCGAGCTAGTCGTTAGTCGCCGACTTTCTCCCGCGATATGGTGGCGATATTCATTGCGGACTTCGACTAAGTGGCTTCATGCATAAGGGAAAAGGGTCTTCAAACGAGATCCCGGCTGTCAAGGTCGAATTGCCATATACCTATTTGATGGCTTGGCTCGTCCTCCATCGTTCGGACTTAATGACGGCGCCTGAGACAGTTATCCCCGAGCTTCCTCTACTGCAAACCTTGAAGAACTGCAAGTGGGGAGCAAGACAATGGCCTGAGGTGTCTCGCCAATTCAAGATCGCCAAGAGTTGGGAATTCTTCAAGTGTTTCTCACACTTCTCGGGTCATTACAACGAAGTTCTCGTGGATGCTGCTGAGCCCAATGGAGGCCGGACTATACTGGATCTCGGCTGTTTCCGGTGGCTAATAAACATCCGCCCCAGCTATCTCATCTTTCGAGTCAGGAGTTCTTGCGACATCGAGCCTTATTTTCCATGCAGGTTTTCTCGTCAATTTGGATATGACCAAATCTATGTCGGGAATCCGAATCGGGGGATGAAGACCCATGGAGGACTCATCGATAGTGCGCGCGCCTGGTACTGGAGCATCAGTGGCTGTACCAATGCCAAGTTCAGTCTTCCTACTGCCGAGCCTAAGCTTCAGATGATTTTTTTGTATTGCAAGTGGCTCATTGCGGCTAGCGCTCCCACTTCAAGGACTTCAGAAACTAAAACGGAGTGTAGGAGAGAACCAACGCCGACTCGTGCCTCCCCTCTGCTAGCTCAACCATCGTGGAAGTCTAAGGGCAAGAAAAAGGCTGTTCGAGAGGAGAGCGAGGAAGAAGATTTCGATGACACGATCCAGACTTCCAAAGAGGAAGAAGAAGAGATTGTCCGTCCTACAGGAGTCCTGGATACGGAGTGAAGTGGTAGTACCTCCTCCTCGTCATTCTCCAACTCGACAGGATGAACCAGTCCGGGCCTCTCCCCGTGTTCCATCTCCTTCGTGCACCCTCCAAACGCCTCCCTCGATGAGTGCCACTCGTCCCAATGAGTAATGACTCTTGAGACAGGGGAAGAGGAAGAAGAAGAGGAGGGGCTTTCGATCTTATTTTATGGAAGAGAGCTCCAAGACGCCGACGACTATTGATGGGCAAATCGGATCACAACTGCAACAATGGGCAATCGGTAATATATTAAAGCTAATCTTTCAACATCAAATGAAAAGGATTTAGAAAACGTTGTTGAGCTATTGTTTCCATTTCTTCCCATCATCTTTAATTAACCTTCTTGCTGCTCCTCTTCATTTTGCTAAATGAGCTCATTTTGCTAAATGAGTTACTTGTTCGGGGACTCTGTTGCGGACCCGAAAGTTCTATCTTCTCGCACTTAGTCCTGGTTATATGAAGGCGCATCTCTCATCTACATCTGCCTTCTTTTCCTCGCCATCACTCGCTGGGGCATCTGCGCAACTTGGCGGTCAAAAGGAGTATGCATTGGAGATTGACCGAGGACCAGGAGTGCATACATTGTGGGTATGTGGGCCAAGGCGCTACCCCAGGCTCCAGTGATAGGGATTACGTTCGTGCACTCTACCCCGGAATCGCGGGTCAAGACAGTCCGCCTCACAATGAGTTGATGGTCAAGGCTGATACGGTGAAGAATCGCTTGGCCAGGATAGGAAGGGAGCTGCCACCCAAGAGACCCCACCGATGTTTTGGTTGGGTCCACTCTTCCAGTGACCGATGGTGGACACGAATGACTAAGTACGTCCTAGGTCGGTGGAGTCGGGAGCTTCAAGAGAACGGCTTGTACATTCCCATTCAAGCGAGCATGTATGGGATTCCTATTAGTGTGAATCACTTCCTCGCGCTTCTAGAGATCTATAATCCGGACACCAATACTTTCTTGACGAGGAATGGGGAGCTGGGCTTGTCGCTCCATGAGATGATGAAAGTATCTGGTCTTCCGATGGGTGATGCGCCGTATCAGGAGTATTTCCCTACCAACCGTCAGTTGAAGGAGATGAAGGAAAAGGGCTCAGCTGGTTATAAAATCTTGTGGGAGTTGACCGCCATTACCGACGGCTATAGCTTCAATCGAAGTGAGGGCCAAGAAATGGCCCAGGTCGACGAAACAGCTTTCTTGATTATCGTTCAAGAACCTGGAGAGTCATGATGACGTAGAGGAACTGAAGCCCCTGACTCCTTCTGCCATCAACAAGTTGATTGCGAAGACGAAGGCTCAATCTTTTACTACTCCATTTGCTGAGGGCAAAATCCCCAAGGGCACCAAGTTCGAGACCTTCCTGTGGTAGGTACAGAAGCAGATCAAGCCACAAACTCTTCTGGCGGGCTACCTAGCAATATGGCTGAAGAAATACGTAGTCCCGCATCAAGTCTCAGAAGCTATGGCTCTGGAAGTGCTCTTTCCAGCCGTCGAGCTAGTCGTTAGTCGCCGACTTTCTCTTCTCCCGGCGATGGTGGCAGATATTCATTGCGGACTTCGACTAAGTGGCTTCATGCATAAGGGAAAAGGGTCTTCAAACGAGATCCCGGCTGTCAAGGTCGAATTGCCATATACCTATTTGATGGCTTGGCTCGTCCTCCATCGTTCGGACTTAATGACGGCTCGGAGACGCTTATCCCCGAAGCTTCTCTACCGCAAACCTTGAAGAACCTAAGTGGGGAGCAAGACAATGGCTTCGAGGTGTCTCCAATTCAAGATCGCCAAGAGTTCATTCTTCGTGTTTCTCACACCTGTCAACAATCTCTCGGATGCCGCCGAGCCCAATGGAGTCTGGACTATATCGGATTCGTTCGGTATAATAAACATCCGCCCCATTCTCATCTTTCGAGTCGAGTTCTTGCGACATCGAGCCTTATTTTCCATGTGTTTTCGCCAATTTGATATGACCAAATCTATGTCGGAATCGAATCGGGATGAAGACCCATGGAGGATCCATCGAGGCTACTGCACTGAGCATCATCGTACCCAATGCCAAGTTCGCTTTCCTACCGCCGAGCCTAAGCTTCAGATGATTTTTTGTATTGCAAGTGGCTCATTTGGCTAGCGCCCCACTTCAAGGACTTCGAAACTAAACGAGTGTAGAGAACCACGACTCGTGGCTCTCCCTCCGCTAGCTCAACCATCGGGAAGTCTAAGGGCAAGAAAAAAGGCTAGAGGAGAGCGAGGAAGAAGATTTCGATGACACGATCCAGACTTCCAAAGAGGAAGAAGAAGAGATTGTCCGTCCTACAGGAGTCCGGATACGGAGTGAAGTGGTAGTACCTCCTCCTCGTCATTCTCCAACTCCACAGATGAACCACCCGGCCTCCCCGTTCCATCTCCTTCGTGCACCCTCCTCTCAAACTCGATGAAAGTGCTTCCACTCGCCCCAATGTAATGACTGTTGAGACAGGGGAAGAGGAAGAAGAAGAGGAGGAGGCTTCTGATCTTATTTTGCGGAAGAGAGCCCGCACGTCGACGACCATTGATGGGCAAAAACGAGTGTTTACCTTTTATAGTCGCAAGTGCACAACCATTGTCAAGTTATAGTATTTAAGATTGTCGATCCCACGAGGAACGGAAATAGGAAGTGTTTGATTCAAGTTCGGTTCTCAAATTATGTGACAATTAGGGTTTTATTCAAGATAATATGAAAATATGATGAAGTGATGAGAGAGTGGATTTGGATTGTGTGTGAAAGGAATCACAATTAAAAAGACGAGAATTCAATAAGAGAGATGAAGGAATCTAGAATTGAATCCACTAGCTAACTCAAATTATAATCTACTAAAAATTCTCTTTTACCACATCTCATATTAGATTTTTAAGCATAAGATATCAAACCACTTAAGGAAAGCATAACTTATCAAATTATCACCTAATTGAAATTCAAACTCATGAAGAGAGTAATAACAAGATAATAATCCTAGAATTCATAAGCATAGCCTATCAAACCACTTAAGGAAAGCATAAACTATCAAATTCTTCTTCTATCGATTAGTTCTCTAGTTGATTAACCTAAACATGATCTTTTAAGCATAAGAGAGATGATTCATAAACACAAAAGAGATTAGACTAGTTTCATGCAACCTAGATCCCCACAAGAGTTTAGTTCAACATCTTGGGAAATTCAAACAAATAGAAAAAGAAAGAAAATAAAAAGAAAAGAAGAATTCTAAACTAATCTAACTACAAAGCAATTAAATCTAAACTACAAAAGCTATTAAATCTAAACTACAAAGCAAATAAATCTAAACTACAAAAGCTATTAAATCTAAACTACAAAGCAAATAAATAACAAGAAAGAAAAAGAAATAATAAAGAGAAATAAAGAGAAACCCGCAACTCATCATCATCAACTCATCCTCCTTTTGGTCCTTGAACAAGAAGAAGAAGATGGGATTGAAGGCGAAAATATTTATTTATTGAGGAAAAATTATTACAATGAAAGGTACTCTAAAACAAGAGCAACCCTTTCTCTCCAAAAGGAGTTTTACAAAATATTTCACACCTCTAAACCCTCAGATACTACCCCTATTTATACCCCAACGGAGTTGATGTGAACCATTGGATCAAACTTGGCCAAAAAGAAAGAGAAATCTTTCCTAAATTCGAATTGCCACCACCTATCTGACGGTTAGCCAACCGTTAGCCAACCGGTTGGCCAACCGTTGGTCAACCGATTGGTTCCCAACGGATTTTGTCTTTTCTTGATATTTTTGCACTAATTCTTCTTGGATTCCCTTGGTATCTTGGGCCTTCGCTTGTCTTCGATTTGGGCTTCAAAATTGGTAGAAATTCGAGAATTTGAGTCATTTGAGCTTTTATTCATTAATACTCCATTATTCGCAAAATAAGATAAAACATATTATTAGTAACATATTTATTGATATAAAATAGATAATGAGGTTATTAAAATGTCATTAAAATGTGATTATCAAATACCCCCACACCTAAACTTTTGCTAGTCCTCTAGCAAGGAAGAAAAATGAAAAGAAAGAAAGAAAATCCTAACTCACTTTCTCGCAGAATCGCGGTTGTATTTAGCGATACAACAAGCCTTTAAACCCCTAGGTTACCCTAGTGGACGAGTTGTAGTCTCATGAGGGTTTGCAGTGAATATACCCACAAAATTCACCAACTTGCCAATTTAAAGAAGCTAATTGAATAATTCAAAAATTCCACAAGTCGGTTAATACTCAAGAAAACGCTTTTATCATGATTTCAAAGTAAACTTCTTAAGAAAATCCTTCCATTGTAGTGATACAAAACCAAGTTTTTCTCAAAGATTTAATTCAAAAGTTTTGAAGGAAACATGCTAACTCTTTGTTTCAAACAATGTTCAAGTCTCTTAACCCATTTTGAAAAATCAAGAACATATACCATTATTTCCATATATATAAAAACATGGTTAGTTTTTTTTTTTTTTCGTAGTCTTGTTCTTTTAATCGGCTTTCTAAGTGACCATTTAGCGAAGTTTTGGGCCAATGAATCCCAACCCAATTCTTAGGTCATTAAGCATAAAAATACCTCTGCTTAATTACTCACCAACTTAGGCTTTAGTAACAAAGAACTACCGATGATTTTAAGAGAAATTTATTTGGTGCCCATTTTTCACTCTTTTGTTAAGTTAGTATATATATATATATGTGTATATGTATATATGTTCAAAAATATTTGGATTAATGCAACTTAAAGAATCATTTTCAACTCTAAGTTAAACGCTAAAAATTTCATCACTGATTAAACATCCAAGTTAAACTTTAGTAAAGTATACCACTTTGAAAATCATTCTTTCGAAATTTATTTAAAATTATCATAAAAGGTAAACTTGAGTGTATAACTAACTCAGATTAGAAGACTATTAATCAACTCTATTAAGTTGGCAAGTGACAATTTTTTTTTTTTTTTAAGAAGAAGAAGAAGAAAAATGAATAAGAAAAAGAAAATGAAAAATGACTAAAATACAGAGAAATTTGACTAAGTCCCACCCCCACACCTAAAATTTGCATTGTCCTCAATGTAAATGCAGAAAGTAACATGGAGAAGAGTTGAAGAACTTACGATGTTCGATGACTGGAACACCTAAAAAAAATTGAAAACTCAGATTTTCGGTAACAGGGGAGACAAACCAATTGTTTTTTTTTTTTTTTTTTTTTGAAAAGAACAAGAAACTCTCACATGAGAGAAGAATAAATCTTTTATTATTATTGTGGACAAAAAGACAAAAATGTAGAATAAAAGATGAAACATGAGAAGCTCACATTCTACATTAACTCCTACCTTATTGTGAAAATTCTACCTCAAATTTAAAGAATTTCAAAATGATATAATTATCGATGTGCTTAAATTCCAAAAATTCGTGGTTTTAGTGATGTGTGCAAAGAATGGAAGGTAGGTATTAATGGTTGTATGCTTTTTGAACTTAGATTCATTATTAACAAAAATTTCATCAAAAATGAAATCTTGTTGTTTTCTATTTTCTACAAACCTAGGTTCATTAACAAAGGGTTCTTCAAATGTTGGCATCAGGATGCATGTATTCAACATAATTCTCTCGTTCTGAAGGATTTGATTATTAACCTGGTTACCTGACTGTTATGAATGGATTGCATTCACTTGATCTTGAAAAGTTGAACCTGAGTTCCTTGGATTGGTCACGGGTTGACTCGAAATGTTCCTTTCTCTCTTTCACTACGCTTGCTAGTCACCTAGTTGGTTTCTATCCCGGCGATGGCTTGAGTGTTCGAGTTGATCGCTTGGTTGGTTGTTTGCATGAAGGAATTTAGAGTGTTGGATGATTGAGTCAACAGGTTGGTGGTGGTTTTGATCATGGCTTCTAAACCCTTTTCTATGACACCAAGACGTTTTTCCGACCGGTTAGAAAGATTCGCCGGTTGATGAGGAGGAAATTCAAAAAGGTAGATTTGAGTGATGGAAATTGTTTGGTGGATTGAACGGAATCGTGTTTCCTAGGAATTTGTTGGTTTGAGGTGGGATTGACGCTTTGATTTCTGGGTAACTTCCTTGATTCCACGCAAAGTTGGGATGATTCCGCCACCGGATTGTAGGTTGGGGCAAAAGGATCATTCCTAGGAGGTCGGAATGCGCCATAACTGACCTAGTGGCTGATCGGATCCTAAAAGAGGGCATTCATCGGCAACATGAGATGGGGACCGACAATTGTGACAACCTCGAGGCGAGATTTGATTGACTTGAGCAGAGCTGCTTCTTTGATTTCGAGAGCTTCTAGCCTACGATGATCGCCGCCATCTTTGCTTCAGCGGCTATATTCGCTCCTAAGGAAGGACCACTAGATTGGGCTTGAGGAACCGATGCACCCCGGTCATCACAAGGTTCCCATTGCATGGTTTTTCTCGACAGACTCTCTAAGAAATCCCACGCTTCATCGGCATTTTTCTTCATAAAATCCCTTGACACATAGACTCTAAGGAAGTTTTTGCAGATAGTCCAATCCTTCAGAAATGATTTGGCACAATCGCCATTTTTCCGCACCATGGTGAGGACATTGGATGAGGAGATCCTTAAACCTATCGAAATACTTCCGAATGGCTCACCCGACAATCCTAAAATTTTGAATGTCAAGCTTCGAGCTTGACCGTTTTGTGAATTGGGAAGAATTTTTAGAAAAACTTTTACAAAATCATCCTGTGTTGAAATCGACCAGGGTAAGCTGCATGACCATTTTTTGCTTTGTCCTTAAGAGTGAAGGGAATAAATCGGCTTAATTGCATCCTCGCTAGGTCTTTCATTTTAATCATGAGGCGACTTCTACAAATTCAGAGATGAAAATATATGCCTTCGCCGTTCTAAGAATTTTGGAAGCATGTTGATGAAATGTGGTCGAGTTCAAATTAGTTCCATTTGCTTCGAAGCTTAATGCATGAAGGGATAGCATTCCTAGTTGGGTAGCGATATCTTGAAGAACGGGAGGATTGGCCATTTCGCTTGGTTGAGAAGTTGAATCGTGAGCTAACTAAACGATTGGTATTATTCCTAACCCAAGTTTGCATGAACCAAAATCAAGAGATTTTTTTTTTTTAAAAAATGAAAAAGTTAGTGAGATGGTGAAAAGAGAAGAAGAGGGAAGAAGAAAAAGAAAAATTAACAAATCAAGGCAATCACTTTTCAATCACCCTAACTCTAGGGTTAAGCCTAAACTCAGCCTAGACCTCCTAACCAAAAACTCCCTAAGTGAAAAAAATCCAGCTTTACGTGGGTAATTAGCCGTAAGGATAGTACTAGAGGGAGATCAAAGATCAATTAGTAATTGCCTTTGCGGCTTTTACGAACCCCTAAACCTTGCCTTAGACACCAATTAATCCAAATAAACTTAGACCACCACCAAGAATTTCTTGTTCCTTATTGAGCTCGAATCCTTAGGGGCCAACGCCTAATTCTTTTTAGGAGGCTTGGGTTTGTGTAGTGAGGAATCGCTGATTTTGGGAGAAGGAAAGGGTGATGAAATCCCTCACCTTATCTTGATTAATGGGTTTTGCCCTTAAAATATTTTCAAGTGAGTGTCAATTCAAAATGCTCAAATCACTTTGGTGAATTCCTACTATTATATGCAATGTTCTAGAAATTAAAAGCAACTAAAAAGGATGAGAAAGAAAAATATTTATTTATTTTTTATGGTCAAGAAGAAAGAAAGTCTTTTTTTTTTATTAACCTAATTGTCTCTAATGTGATGAACTACCTATAGGGTGGAATTAAAAATACTAGAGAAGAGTTACCTACTAAAGCAATGCAAAGCCTCGTTGGAGGCAACCTTCAATCTCGAATCTTCAACTCCTTGCCTTCAAGCTCTTTTGTCATTCACAATAGACAAACACACAAGTTAAAGAACTAAGAAAAATTCCTACTTAACACCGTCCAAGAACGGCGCCAAAACTTGATGGGCAAAACGAGTGTTTACCTTTTATAGTCGCAAGTGCACAACCATTGTCAAGTTATAGTATTTAAGATTGTCGATCCCACGAGGAACGGAAATAGGAAGTGTTTGATTCAAGTTCGGTTCTCAAATTATGCGACAATTAGGGTTTTATTCAAGATAATATGAAAATATGATGAAGTGATGAGAGAGTGGATTTGGATTGTGTGTGAAAGGAATCACAATTAAAAAGACGAGAATTCAATAAGAGAGATGAAGGAATCTAGAATTGAATCCACTAGCTAACTCAAATTATAATCTACTAAAAATTCTCTTTTACCACATCTCATATTAGATTTATTAAGCATAAGATATCAAACCACTTAAGGAAAGCATAACTTATCAAATTATCACCTAATTGAAATTCAAACTCATGAAGAGAGTAATAACAAGATAATAATCCTAGAATTCATAAGCATAAACTTGATGGGCAAAAACGAAGTGTTTACCTTTTATAGTCGCAAGTGCACAACCATTGTCAAGTTATAGTATTTAAGATTGTCGATCCCACGAGAACGGAAATAGGAAGTGTTTGATTCAAGTTCGGTTCTCAAATTATGCGACAATTAGGTTTTATTCAAGATAATATGAAAATATGATGAAGTGATGAGAGAGTGGATTTGGATTGTGTGTGAAAGGAATCACACTAAAAAGACGAGAATTCAATAAGAGAGATGAAGGAATCTAGAATTGAATCCACTAGCTAACTCAAATTATAATCTACTAAAAATTTCTTTTACCACATCTCATATTAGATTTATTAAGCATAAGATATCAAACCACTTAAGGAAAGCATAACTTATCAAATTATCACCTAATTGAAATTCAAACTCATGAAGAGAGTAATAACAAGATAATAATCCTAGAATTCATAAGCATAGCCTATCAAACCACTTAAGGAAAGCATAAACTATCAAATTCTTCTTCTATCGATTAGTTCTCTAGTTGATTAACCTAAACATGATCTTTTAAGCATAAGAGAGATGATTCATAAACACAAAAGAGATTAGACTAGTTTCATGCAACCTAGATCCCCACAAGAGTTTAGTTCAACATCTTGGGAAATTCAAACAAATAGAAAAAGAAAGAAAATAAAAAGAAAAGAAGAATTCTAAACTAATCTAACTACAAAGCAATTAAATCTAAACTACAAAAGCTATTAAATCTAAACTACAAAGCAAATAAATCTAAACTACAAAAGCTATTAAATCTAAACTACAAAGCAAATAAATAACAAGAAAGAAAAAGAAATAATAAAGAGAAATAAAGAGAAACCTCGCAACTCATCATCATCAACTCATCCTCCTTTGGTCCTTGAACAAGAAGAAGAAGATGGGATTGAAGGGCTTAAAATATTTATTTATTGAGGAAAAATTATTACAATGAAAGGTACTCTAAAACAAGAGCAACCCTTTCTCTCCAAAAGGAGTTTTACAAAATATTTCACACCTCTAAACCCCTCTACTACCCTATTTATACCCCAACGGAGTTGATGTGAACCATTGGATCAAACTTGGCCAAAAAGGAAGAGAAATCTTTCCTAAATTGAATTGCCAGCCGACCAATCGGTTGGTCGATCGGTTAGCCAACCGTAGCCAACCGGTTGGCCAACCGTTGGTCAACCGATTGGTTCCCAACGGATTTTGTCTTTTCTTGATATTTTGCACGAATTCTTCTTGGATTCCTTGGTATCTTGGGCCTTCGCTTGTCTTCATTTGGGCTTCAAAATTGGTAGAAATTCAGAGAATTTGAGTCATTTGAGCTTTTATTCATTAATACTCCATTATTCCGCAAAATAAGATAAAACATATTATTAGTAACATATTTATTGATATAAAATAGATAATGAGGTTATTAAAATGTCATTAAAATGTGATTATCAACCATTCCTACCCTAACTTCTATCGCCAAGGCATTGATGCATCTAAGAAGGTCGCATTAGGCCTTGCGCCCAAGATCTCCAACTCCTCCGAGGCAAAGAGTAATCGATGTCCCACTTGGAGGAGGAGGTAAAACTTATCAATTTAAATTTTGCTGTCTCACTTATGATTCGTACTTATTATTTATTTTTTTTCTCCTCAGAACGCTCTGAAGAAGGCGAAATTCCAGCTGAGCCTTCCTCTCCGCCATCCTTTATCTATGAAGAGTCAAACTTCACGGCCCAAATACACGAAGCCATGGATGAGGGTGCCCCGGATACTTCCACCGGCATAGATGTTGATATCTCTCCCTCCCGAGCCCAGGTAATGAATACCTCATCTCGGGTGGCAACCTGTGAGTTGGGAGAATCCGAGTTTGTTCCTCCACTAATCGCTAATACGCTTCATGTTCTTTTAGAAAAACTTCAAGAAGTGGGCGTCAGTGCTAGCGGAACGGAACCAACTCCCGGTATAAAGTCCGATCTTTATTTTATTTTCCTCTTCATATTGAAAATCTAATATGTTGTAGCCGCAGCGATCGAGGAGCAGTCGAGGGAAGGACAACTCCAGCTTAAACATTTGGGGAATTCACAACCCATGGAATCGGGCTCGGTGTCTACACATATCGTCGCGGATTTTAATATATGTATATATATGATATCGACACTCGGTATGCTTTGCCAATGTCACAAGGGAAGAATTGATAGAGATGGAGCACAGCATGAAGAGGGTCTCTCGAGTTGTTCAATCGAGCCTAGATCGATGATCTCGCTTCGAGTCCCATCACAACCTAATCGACGATATGTTATCGGAAACCGTAGAGAATCTGTAGAAATTAGCCCTTCTACGTATATATCTTATTATCCGATCCTCTCAATCTTGCCGATAGTTGATGACTTGACAATGTTATCGCTATGTGCCCCGCCACCGCCGCCGCTAAGCAAACTAAAGAGGTCTGCCCCAACTTGAGGTTCAGCCTTCCCACTTCTCATGACGAAGCCCACTGCCGTTCGGCCTATTGTTGAAAGTTCTTCACCAACCCGACCACTATTCATGCTGAACTTGAATCAACTTCTGTGGTTCCCGAGGTTGAATTGACGAAGCTGGGAGGTAGTCCCAAATGAAGGATCTTCTAACCGCGACCAGATATCTTCCATCCCGCTCGATAAGAGTTTTACCATTTAAAGTCCTCGAAACTTATGTTTCTTCCATGCCTTCTTCCATATTGTATGATTCAATCAAGTTGATGCTCTGATGAGGATCCCGGAGAAGGTCATCAAGTGCAGAGCTTGAGGGGTTCATCCTTCTCCTTAATAATGCCATCGAAAGTCGTGACCAAGGGCTTCTCCTTCTTTCAAGAGGCTTCTTGATAGCGCAGGGGTCCATAAGGGCAGAGGGCTTCTCGACTTAGCGACTCTATCATAGAGGACTCCGCTCACTAGAACAAGAGCGAGAAGTTTCGAGATCGCGATCCGAGGGCTTTCCTCTTACATTTCTTCTCGATCGAAACCGCTATGAAGGCCGAGAAGCCTGCTGAGGAGCTGCCGAAAGCGTGAATTAGGCCAACCGCACTCAATCCTAACGTATCAAGGTGTTAAGCCTGAACTCAAGGAGAAGACTAGAGCCGGCTTGCTTCGATCCATTGAGCGCGGTGGTGTCAAATCGCCGTTGTTCGCGGGAAAGTTGTTTTGTTATTCATTGTCCTTGAATTCGCTTACGCCTTCTTTGGCCTACAACAAAATTCAAAAGAAAATGCCTTTTATTTTAAGCATGCATAATGAAAACGAAGATTACAACTTCTTCCTCAGAGGAACACCAGGATCTCTATTTTCCTGATCCCGCCGCGGGTTCTTTGCCCGTGTCGGACTTTTATTTGTCCGTGGACCATCCGCTAATTCAGATCCCCGGTAGAAACCCTGATTCGAACTACCAGAGAGAGGGCCGCTTCACAAGGAAACGGCCTAAGGGGATCGTGACTCACAAAGGAGAAGATCGCTCAAGGGATCGCGACTCACGAAGGAGAGGATCACCGAGCGGTGAGATCTACTAGAGAAATCACAACGCTTATCCCCGGGGTGATTCAGAGTCCCTGACCGGATTTGCTTACCTCTGATCGTAGATCCGACGCCGATCGAATCTCGTCGGTCTGTTCTAACTATGCCGACGGCTCAGATCTCGCGAGCTCTCTCAAAAATATCGAAAATCCAACCGCTTGAAAATGAAGACCCACCATTTATAGCAAATAATCAAGAGGGGGTGCACGGACACCAAACGGTGTCCTGCTTAGGCCGAACGCCATTGCCTTGTTTGTTTGGTTTTCGACTTTTCCGCTACATTTTGTCTCGACCTTGTCATTGTCGCCATAAGTCCCAACCCGATTCACTTGATTGGTTTCATCCCGCCAACGCTCTGACGACGACGCCGTTGTTCAACCGACTTACGACGCTCGAATCTGATCGATTCGGCCGAAGCTTTGCTTGTTGGATTCATTCCATAACACATAGTTTCGCCGACTCACATGCTCGCTGACTTGCTTCACGCCGCTTTTGGCGGCCGGCTTGTCGAATGGATCGCCGGTTGTCAATCCACCGCCACGAAGTCTTGCTCTGCACCGATAAGTAATTTTTATCGCCACAGATAATTCTAAAGCGCCTCGCCTCATCTTTGGCGAAGTCCGATGCTTTGATATGATAAGCCCTTCACCCTTCAATCGCGGATGGGACTGTGAATGACGCGCTTGATCTCTCCACTTTCAGCCTTTCCAGGCTTTGTGGATTGCCGAAGTATTACGGCATCGGATTTTTGTCCGACCGCTGTCGGTGATCTTGACCTAAGTCTGTGGATAAATTTTGAGATTAGCTCCAGATTTGATTCCTCCAACCTCTCGTGTTCTCCAGTTGCTTCAGAGGATACCCGGGTGTTACTTACACAGATTTATTGCTTGACCGCTTCGAATTTCGAATCAGAGCCGACAAATTTCTTTGCTGTTGATTCGTTGGTGAATTGTCATCCAATTTGACCATCGAGACTCGCTGATCGGGAAATCCTTCACGCGATACGCTCATTAGCCAAACTATATGGGTTTTAGCCTTCTTTCTGAAAGTGCAACGCTGATCCGGCGTATGATTACGTGATCCAACCGCTGACCAAGAAATCATTCGGCGACGACGCATTGGTTGGCATTGTTACTATGTTACTCCTTATTGAGTACGATTATCCTCCGGGAAGGAATTCTTGGGATTTTATTCCAATTCCAAACTTTTGATCAGGGTCTCTACATCTAGCCCAAGATGATACGCTGGGAGGAGTCCTTTCAAGGAAGAACGCTATCCCGCCAATATAAGCCTTGTCAAAATTCATCAATTTATCCCTCTTTGAGGTTCCACAGCTGGGAGGAATTTGAGGGTTATCGAATTATCCTTAAAAATATGGCAATATTTTCCAGAACTTCTCGCTAAGAATTAGAAAACGCTTATACTGAATCCTATTTGGAGTAGGATTAGGCGACGCTGATCGACGCCGATATATCCGCGACGATCGAAGTTATCCCTAAGAATGTTTTTGTGAAAATATTCTTCCTGAACTTCTCACAAATTAGGAAATAGTTTATACTCATAATCCTAGTTGACTAGATTAGCGACGCTGATCGACGCCATATAATCCACACGATCGAAGTTATCCCTAAGAATATTTTTGTGAAAATATTCTTCCGAACTTCGACAAATTAGGAAATAGTTTATACCGTAATCCTAGTTGGAGTAGGATTAGCGACGCCGCTGATCGACGCCGATATAATCCAAGACGTTATCAGTTATCCCAAGAATATTTTTATGAAAATATTCTTCCGAACTTCTCGACAAATTAGGAAATAGTTTATACCTAATCCTAGTTGGAGTAGGATTAGCGACGCTGATCGACGCCGATATAATCCGCGACGATCGAAGTTATCCCTAAGAATGTTTTTGTGAAAATATTCTTCCGAACTTCTCACAAATTAGGAAATAGTTTATAGTCATAATCCTTGTTGAGTAGGATTAGCGACGCCGCTGATCGACGCCGATATAATCCGCGACGATCGAAGTTATCCCTAAGAATGTTTTTGTGAAAATATTCTTACCGAACTTCTCGACAAATTAGGAAATAGTTTATACTATAATCCTAGTTGGAGTAGGATTAGGCGACTGCTGATCGATGTCGATATAATCCGACGATCGAAGTTATCCCTAAGAATATTTTTGTGAAAATATTCTTTCGAACTTCTACAAATTAGGAAATAGTTTATACCGTGAATCCTAGTTGAGTAGATTAAGCATCGCTGATCGACGCCGATATAATCCAAGACGATCGAAGTTATCCCTAAGAATGTTTTTGTGAAAATATATTCTTCCTGAACTTCTCACAAATTAGGAAATAGTTTATACCATAATCCTAGTTGGAGTAGGATTAGGCGACGGGAGAATACTCTGCAACATTTGCCCTGTAATATCTCCAAAATCTTTCCAAATATTTAGGAAAGAGGATGGGTAAATTATTGAGTTGATTTGGATTCTTTTAGATATCCAATTGGGCTCCAATTAGAATTCCTATCCATCGCCAATTAGACTCCTCATTCAAAAGGGATTGTTCATACGTTGTTATAAATACCCATAATCCCTCCTTTTCTCCGACCTAGGCCGCCCCCCTTTCTTTTTGTTTTGAGCCGCTCTCTCCGCCGCCTTTCTCTCTCAAACAACGAGGTATATGCATGAGTATTTTACAACGCCTCTTTTTTTTCTTCTTTTTGCATGCGGTGTGATGCGACCGCGGAGGAGGAAGAGGGAACGATATGGAGCCGCGGCGTTGGCAGTCGGCGGCTACTGTTGAGGCTGTCACGGCCGGCCATTTTACCACTGCTGCCAATGCTGCAATTCAATGGAGGTTAATGGCTACCAGCCTGCTGGCATACTGCAGGCGTTACAAAGAGCCGAAGGCCAGATACTGGCTACTACTGGCGATTACGTACGGCGGCCTATAGGGCGCTCGCTGGGTCGGGCGGTTGTAGCGGCTCGGTTTTGCGTTAGTCAGTCTGACGGTAGCCCATTGGTGTCCGGCCTTTTTTGACACTTTATTTGTTGATTTTCAATTGTGTATTTGACTTTTCGTCGGTTTTTGCACCGGATGTCGCCGGAAGATCACGCCCAGGAGCCGAATCGCCTATTCTCGCCTCGCGATGACGCGGCCGCCACCGCTTGGCCGGGTGAGATTTTCATGTTAAATTGCTCATTCACAACTTGTATTTATAAATTGCATGGCCTTGATTTCTCCTTCGCGGGGAACGACGCCTATGGCCTTGATCTCTCCTTCGGAGAATCGACGCCAGATAGCCTTGATTCCTCCTTCGTGAGGATCGACGCTTTCTAAGCAGACGACGGGAGCTTATTCCATGACGATCACGGCCGATGGATAGAATACATCGCCATTTTATGTGACGGGTACATTATCCGATCAATCAGAGTGTGTTCGATCGATCTTTCCCGCTATAAGGTCGCGGACTCATCTCACAAATTTCAGAAATGAATTCAACGCCTTATATATAATTTTTCGTTGGTTCACACTACTTGATTTCATCTTTTCGCTTGAGTATCCTCGTGCGCTTCCTTCGTGATGCAGCTTGATCTGACGCCGGTGACCACTTTCCTCCTCCGATGACCCTACTATTCTTATTTCGCCCCAGCTTTAGACCGGATACGCCCGCGAGGTGACCCGCTTAGTACTAGGAGGAGGTCTCGTGTTGAGGTCGCCGATGACCGGATGCCCACCAAAAGATTATTGGTTCTTCTCACCTTGGGCAAGACGGACTATTTGTTTGCTTATTCCGCTGATGACCCTGGATACGGCTTATTGAGAGTGAGCAATGGCCGCACAAGGATGATGGTGGATTCTTATATCTCCTTGATTCCCCGCCATCGCTGCTTAACCGAAGTTACGACGCCAGGCGTAGCACGAAGATGTCGCGGGCGCCTGCAGAGGAGTGTGACAAGATTCATTGGCGGTTTATCACCCATCGCCGGTTCCTCGGTTCACCGTGAGGCCGAAGCATCTGACCGCACTCGTATATCATTGGACTCTACGCAGCATTTCACATTGGTCGGACTTTGAAGAACCGCCTTTCCGTTGGGACGGGAGATGCCGCATCCGTCATAGATTCTTCTACCGGGTTCATTCTGGGCAGATAAGCTTTGTGGACTCGCTTGACTAGTCATGCTTCTGGCCGATGGGGTGAGGAACTTCGCGCTCCTGGATTTTATATGCCGCCAGCTCGCCACCATGTATGGGCTCCCGATCAGTACTCAACCACTTCTTCGCTTATCCGAGCTCTATGATCCCGATTCAACACCTTCTTAACCGTGCATGGCTAACTAGGATTGGCTTTGCACGAGATGCATCGGTCTCTGCCTACCATGGAAGGATGTCAGACGAATACTTCCTTCGCCCGAATTGGGTCGATCAAGGATACTCGCTCGACCGCTATGACACTCTCGGGACCTCACGTACATTATCACATTGCCCTAGTACGTATAGAGCCACAAGAAAAGGAAGTCAATTATCACCGAAGCGCTCAGCCAATTATTTGTTCAAACATCTGGAACGATCTCGATGAGCAGATTTGTGAGTCGGGTCTCTTCTACCCCTTCGTGAGGTTAATGAGTTGATCAAAAGTCCGCACTAAGTCTTATACCCTTAGTAGGACGGAGTACGGTTTTCAAATAGGACCAAATTCTCGACCTTCTTATGGCATGCAAGAAACCCATCCTACCGATGACTTCTTAGCCTGGCTTCCTCGCCATCCGTTGAAGAAATGTGTGATGTCGGTTCGCCAGCGACGCTTGCCGCTAGAGGTGCTTTATCCCGCAGCTCAGCCGTCATAAAAAGGAGTTGTCTCTTCTTCCGCTGATGGTGGCTAACGCTCATCTGGGACTTCACAAATAGCCACCGCCTTTACTCGTGAGGGAAAACAAACCGGCGATGAGATCCCTCATGTCAAGGTTGAACTCCCGTGATACCTATTTGATGGCTCCGGTTTGTTCTTCATCGCCCCGATATGATGACAGCCAAAGCTTGCGGTGATCCATCTGCCCCTTTCTCCAATCCCTAGAGGAATAATGGCAGGGCTGGATTTTTGGCGCATGTAAGCACTGCGAATCCACAAGGGTTGGTCTTCTAGGTGTTTGGTCTTCTAGGTGTTTTCCTGGCTCCCCGGTCAAGACGGGAGTCTTTGATCGATGAGGAGAGACACAAAATGAACCGGACTTTACTTGACGCTGGTCGCTTTAATTGGTTGACCAACATCCCAACCCGGTTATCTTATTTCCCGAAAGTGAGAAAGGAATGCTATATTGAGCCTTATTTCTCGCCTCGCCGCTTCCTTACGACCGCCTTTACGCTGGGAACCCGAACCGAGCTCTGGATCTGAGCGTTTGATCGATGGTCTCCCGGGCGTATCGTGGAGTATAGCTGTTGTACTGACGCTAAATTTAGCCTCCTGTGTACTGGATCGTGAACTGAGTTGACATATCTATATCGCGAACCGCTTTTGACCGCCAGGAGTTGCTCCTCGTGAAGTCTCTTGACGCGACAAGGTCAAGAGGCTTCCCGCTGATACTCGCCGCTCAGAGGCCGCCGGACACGTAAGAAGCGCCAGATTCGAAATCGACAGGTCCGATGGGGAGATTCAGAAGTTCAAGAATCGATACTTCAGAGATGACCAGAGGAAGTTGCAACTCATGAAGAAAGCTCGTACTCTCCTCTATTCTTATTATTCCCTTCCTATGATATCCTAGTCGACTGCTTTTATCCTTCGTGCATACTGCATGAGAGAGGCCCGGCCTCTGCAATGGGGACAAACTCCGCGAATGGAGCTCCTTTGCTTAAAGAGGCCGGTTCATAGATCTCACCGCTTCTAACCATTATCTTGATTCGACAAGTGAAGACTCGCCGCTGATAAGGGTAATATTTGACCTAATCCATAGTCTTTCTCGATTATTCTGCTTCTTTATGAATCTACGATCTCCTCCTCGCGCGTGAGAATTTGGTGGCGACGCCAATTTTGATTTTCCTCTCCCCGACTTCGCCGAGTCCAGCTTTGTGGAGCAAGTACTCGAGCTATGGCGTAAGAACCCGAAAATATCAACATAGGACCCGGGTTGGAAACCCGTACATCTAATATCGGTAATTTTCCTATCCGACAAAGAACTTGCAAAGACGCAAGCTTGTTTCTCTCAATTTCATCTATGCTTTTCATTTTATGTCACTTTTGATGGAGGATTTCGAGGATTTGATGCGGATTTACCCCAGACGCTCCTCTTCCCCGGGCGATATTGAGCCCGAAGTTAGGAATTCTAGGATATCGAGGCTAATTCCTTTGAAGGTATAAATCCTCTTCCCGATAATCATAGGACTATTCAGCTTTAACTAGTACGCCTATGATTGAAAATGTCTCCCCGCTGATAACAGACTCGCCCCGTGACATTGAGGCTTATTCTTCCAGAGTCACTTCGCGAACCGCCGATATGTCTGGACGCAAGTTGAAATACCGACGAGACTGCCGAGCCGCGACCGATCATTGCAGCCACGGTTTCATTAGGGCAAGGAGTTGCCTCGCATGTGTATGAACCCTTCCACTCCGATACCATGTTGATTCTTTTGGTTTTGGGAGTTTTAACCCTTTTCTTCCTTTTCGGTGGTCTAAAACGACTCTTCATGACTTAGTGAGAGCTTTGATGTTCCGACGACGATCCCTCTCTGCTTATTATTCTCGTGGAAATTGCTCATTCTTTTCCTATTTAGCCATAATGATAGACACACTTCTAAGACGCTTTCTCCGCCGGCCCGACCATTCCTCGATCCTAGGGTAACCACGACACGAGATGGGTTATTCTGACTTGGCCCCGCTATTGCAGATGATCTCACCATTTGGAAGTTAAGCTCCAAAGTCCGAAGATTTTGAGGCAAATGGGCCGTCTCCTATATAGAGACAGAGACGTAAGCTCACTCGACAGCTTTGGCGGATGCTCGCTGCTATTATCGGACTTGAAGTTCGATGCGCCGAGACCAGGTGCATCATTTGAGATCGCCGCCGCCGGCTGCCTTCCGTGGGTCATTTTCAGCCTTGTGTCGCCGCCGGAGAAGGGATAGTAAAGCTCAAACAGAACTTCAGCGGCGAGGGAGAGTCTGATCATCTTGAAGCCGACGGGCCAACAAGAGACTCTTGGTCATGTCCGAAGTTCAACTCAAGGGTCGGCCGGGCATCGAGAAGGAGACCGTGGAAGGCCTTAATAGCAAGCCGAGGAGTCCTTCAGGTCGAAGCGCTTCAAGGAACTTCGCAAGCTTTCACCGATAAAGTATCCGAATTAACAACAAATTTGTTCCATAAATTTGATTTTAAGGATTTGTAATCTCACTTTTATTAATAAAATATGTCTCTTTTTCTTTTATGCTTTATTATGATTCTTTTATTTCGTAAATAATTAACCATAATACTTATAGGATTTTGGCAAACCCTCACCACAACGATTTGATTAGCCTTTACCAACTACCGCTTGAGTCACTACGCAACGGATTATCCGATCCGCTCCGCACGCGACGCTGTGCTAAAAGAATGAAACTCTTCTAGACTTGTTGCTATGATCTTGAATACATAGGCTCTGCATTCTTTTACGCAAGAGATCACCCTAAGCAACGCATGAGGCTGGCTTAATCCCTTCTTAGGCTTCGGATGAAATACCCTTAATCAAACTCGTGTCTTCTTCAATCAAAAAGACTAAACCGCAACGCTAGAGCGCTGGCTTTATCCTCTTCTTCTGCCGGATGAAATACCCCGTAATCGAACTCGTGTCTTCTTCAATCGAGAAAGACTAAACCGGCGACGCTGTTAGCGCCGACTTATCCCTTCTTAGGTTTCGGATAAAATACCCTAGAATCGAACTCGTGTCTTCTTCAATCGAAAAGATTAAACCGCGACGCCGCTGTTAGGCCGACTTTAGGGTTATTGGCCGCACCCTCACTCAATCCGGATTTGATTAGCCTTTACCAACTACCGCTTGAGTTAGGCTAGCGGCGGATTATCCGATCCGCTCCGCGACGCGACGTGCTAAAAGAATGAGACTCTTAGACTTAATGCTACGATGTTGAATAATGTAGCTTCGCCTTTTTCACGAAGACTAACCGCAACGCTGCGTAGGCGCTGGGTTTATCCCTTCTTAGGCTTCGGATGAAATACCCCTGATCAACTCGTGTTCTTCAATCTAAAAGACTAAACCGCAACGCGTGTGGTAGGCGCTTTTATCCCTTCTTAGGCTTCGGATAAAATACCCCGTAATCAAACTCGTGTCTCTTCAATCTAAAAGACTAAACCGCAACGCTGCGGGAGGCGCCGGGCTTTATCCCTTTCAGGCTTCGGATAAAATACCCCTAATCAAACTCGTATCTTCTTCAATCGGAAAGACTAAACCCAGAACTGCGGTGAGGCGGGGTTTTATCCCTTCTTAGGCCGATAAAATGCCCCAAGATGAATCTTGGTGTCTTTTTGTCCCGAGAATGACTCAACCGATGTAAGATTGATTGAGGTGGGAAAGGAAGAATGTATTCTATTTCCCAAGGTGGAGAGGAAGGAGGATCTTGTCTCCTATCTCCTGCAAGGGATGAACAAGAGAGGAAGGTTTTGTATCCTATCTCTTGCCTGGAGAGGAAGGAGGATCTTGTCTCCTATCTCCTGTAAGGGATGAACAAGAGAGGAAGGTTTTGTATCCTATCTCTGCTGGAGAGGAAGGAGGATCTTGTCTCCTATCTCCGAAATTGGAAAGGAAGGATTTGTCTTGCTTCCAAAGGAAAGAGACTAAAAATGGGATCTCCATTTTGAGAATCTTGAAAGATGAAACTAAGAGCGATCTCCACCGAGAATCTAAGACAAGAGAGGAAGAATGTATTCTATCTCTTGCTTCAAGAGGAAGGATGTGTCCTATCTCCCGTGAATGTGGGAAAGGAAGAATGTATTCTATTTCCGATGAGAAACTAAGAGCGGGTCTCCATTCCAGAATCTTGGAAGGGTGCGATAGCTCGCTTTATAGGATTGCAACCGTAATTTGAAAGTGGACCTCTCGCTCGCGGGAAGGAATCGAGAGGGAATTTGGCCGGTGGTTGGACCAGGAGATTTTAGTGGGCCCACCGCCAATGAATTTGATCGGGAGAGAATTTCGAGGAAAACACAATAACTTAGGGTTATCCTCATGAAAATGAGTGAGATATTCTCTCGAGGAACTTCCCATCAAAACGGGTTATCCCGAATGTACTAAGGATAATACTTTTCGTAAACTTCCATTTATCGGCATTAATTGCCTGGCGCCATTCTCAGGTGATAAGGCGATATGCACCGCTTGAATAGATCGCGGTCTATTACAAACGGTCCTTCCCATTTGGGTTCAATTTACCTCTTTTTAGAGTTGAGAATTATTGGCCATCAGCCGGCGAGGACGAGATCTCCTCCCTTAAAGTTCTCTCTCGTCAACTTTCTTGTTGAAAGCCCTCGACATTCTAGCTTGATAGAACTCAATGCATTGTTGAGCCTCCGTGCTCATCTAACATCTCAAGCTCTTCGAGACGCTTTTGATGTTGTTCTTCTGCCGCCATCTCGCTGAAAGGGCTCGCGGCGACGGAATCGATTTAACGGAGAATCGCTTCACACCCGTGAAACTGTGGAGTACGGGTCGCCCAGCCATGCGGCGCACGGTTAAAGCGATATGCCCAGTGCTTCTCCGAAGTTTATTCCCCCCCGCTTTGTTATTCTTCACAAGCTTCACAAAATCTTGATAATCGCCTTGTTGAATGCCTCGCTAATCCATTTGCCGCCGGATTATAGCCGCCGACGAGACATCTTGTATCTTGAACTTTTCGCAAAACCCGATGAAGGAATTGCCGATGAATTGGGGACCGTTGTCATGCACGATCCGTTTCGACACCATGTCGATAGATGACATGGTGTTTGATAAATTTGACGACGCATTTCGCCTTTAACTTTTTAGCGGGATTGCTTACCACTTTGAGAAGTAGCTCGGTGATCGCTAGAATAAACCGATCCCTTTGATCGACGGAGGAAAATGGGACCTACAACGCCCATTCCCCATGTCTCAATGGCCGATGTGGTCGGCGATGCAACCGCCGAGGCGTCGATGCATATAATTCGCGCGGAATTTGACACGCGGGCATTTCCGAGCGCACCGCTCAAGGCCATTAATCATTGGCCAAAAGTAGCCCATTCTCCCGATTCGATCAGAGCTTGGGACCAGTGGTGAGCACATTCACCTTCGTGCTTCCCAAGGACCTCTTCTCTCCTTTGTTTGAAAGGCATCGGAGTAAAGACCGCCATACCTACGATAACATCCGGTTTCGGTGTAAAGAATCGGAGCTCTTCACGGATTGACTTTCTCCTTACGCTTTCTCGCGTAATACCATGCAAGACGAAGTCGATGATAGGAAAACGCCAATCTCGGCTCCACGGTTTGGGTTGCATGTACCCTTGGTAATTACCTCTTCATCTTCTTGTACCTCATTATATATTGGTATGAAGAGTTGATGAGTCCCGACCGAACTAATTGCTCTGCTCTGTTGTGCTAACGACATCGCTAACGCCGCCAAGGCATCCGCGAGCGCTTTGAGGCGTGGATATATTCGATGAAGAACTCTTCAAACGAAGTCGCCATTTCAATGGCTACCGATGATAAGGAATTAGATCGATTAACTTCGTAGTCTCCGCGATCCGCTCGACTATCGGGCCAGAATCGCCGATGCTTCGAGATATTCGACCCCAGCCTCTTGGCGGCTAAGTCCGATAAGTAACGCACTGTATTCGCTACGCTATTGGAACAAGGTTCGTGAGTGAATAAGCACGGGCATGACATGATTCCTCGGAAATCAAGACAACCGACTCAGCTGAGATCTTAGAACATCCGGGGCACTTGCCACATTAGTAGCTCGAGAAGTCTCCAAAGTACAATCGCCATATTTGTTGGTGCGATGTAGTGTTGACTTCGTGGACTTCATCCGAAGATCATCATATAGCTCAACCGCTGCCTCGTTGTCGGCCGGGTACCAAGAGATCGCAAACGCGCTTTGACCGACTTTGTTGTTTGAAGTGTCATATTGACAAGAGCAAGGCCCATTTTGCCAAACGCCAACTCATTGAGGCCTACGGTCATAAATATTCGACCGGATTTACGCTAGAGATAACATAAATCGCCCGTCCGACTAAATAGTGCCGCATTTTCAATCGCAACACTAATGCAAGGCACCGCTTCACCATTGGGTATCGACTCAAAGACCGACTAATGTTCGCTCGTAATACATCGCCGCTCGCGGACCGCCGCCGCCCCGCGCGAGTAAAGCGCTTAACGAGTGATCCGCTGCCTTGATGTAAATCGAAACGGTTTTCCATCATGCGCAACAAGAACAGAGGTTTAGCGAGATATGATTTGATCTCTTCAAATGCTGACAGCGCCGCCCCAAATAAACGACATCTTGTTCAACTTAGAAAATGGTTGGCATTTCCTGATAGGTTCGATATGAACCGCCGGATGTACGCCAATCGCCTCTTGTAACCCCGAAGTTCTCTCAGATTTCTGAGGTTGCAACTGAATCGCCTTTACTTTGTCGATCGACGTGGATTCCTTTGTCGGTGACGATTTAAGCCGGTGGAACTTGCCACCGACATCCAAGGAAGGATTTGGCAGGTTCATCTTTAGTCGATGAGTTCGCATGAGCTCAATACCGCTCTAAGATCTTTGATGTGATCTTCTTTGTCACGCTTTTACGACTAAGTCGCCGACGTAGCATTCGACCGCTTTCCTGAGATGGTCCCGAAAATTTCATCGCCACGGGTACGCGCAAGATTTTGAGGCCGAATGGCATGACCGCGTAGCAATATATACCGAGCATGCCTCAACGCCGTGGTGCTGGCGCCATCGGGTGCATTTTGATCCGATTGTAACCCGAGAAACCATCCATGAATGACATTCTTCAAATCCACACGCGCGTTGTCACTATGACATCGTGATTGGAAGAGGAAAGTCATCTTTCGCAAGCAGCCGCTCGTGTCTCAGAGTCGCATTAATGCATCCTAATCGAACCATTCTTCATGACCGACTATATTCGCCACCCAATCCGGTTGAATTTCTCGATGAATCCCGATTCTATGAGTTTCTTTACTTCGCCACGCATTGCTCGTAAGATTTGTGGACTAAACCGCTTTTGCGCATTGCTTGACAGTTTGACATCCACCTTGATGTTGAGGTGATGAGTCGCCACATTAGGTCGAAGTCCCCGCATGTCCTCGTAGCTCCGTGCAAATACATCGATATACTCCCCGATTAGGGCTAATTCCCTTTTCTCTTCGAGGGAAGAGTATTACGATGTTTATGAGCTTAGGATGCTCTTCATCACCCATATTAACTCGACTACCTCGCCCTTAGTGGGGGTTCTCTTTGTTCAATCTATCCCCAAACCGCTTGAGTTGATGGATCCATGGGTCTTCCCATGTGGCATATCTTCATCATCCTCAATAGTAGCAGGATCGACCGAGCCATATTTGACATCAAACCTTGAAAGCTTCTCCAGGCGGGTGTCGTAATCCCAAGCCAAGAATCGCATCTAATGTCCGCCTCCTCATCGGTGGATTATTATCAATCGCCCATGAGCATTCATCTTCCGAGGAGGATTCGTGATCCCAATCCCTTCTAAATGCATAGTAGTTATCCCGCTCTTCGGGACATATGTCGCTTAGAGGGACTCGAGGACTACCAAAACATAGACCTTCTCCTTGTGTCAAGTCGCATTCCCCACTTCTTCATGATACCCAAGCCGACTATATCTCAATGTGGAGGATAGGCCCATTGTCATCTTCATCTTCTTCTAAGAAATGATTCTGATTGAACCGTGATTCTCCTTTTCCGTGAAACCAAGTCTTTTCACTACTTGATCTTCGCGATGACGAGTGTTGTCCCAAAGGAGTCTTGAACCGCTTTTGTGTAAAGCAAGATGACCGAAGTTGTAAGTGCAACTCGATCGCTGTATAAACCCGCTATCACATCATTCAAAGACAAAGGGTACTCTAAATCGCCATTTATTGATTCATCGGCAATTTGCCAATTACAATGTCATCGACGATTCTTCATCGCCAAGATTGATTACAAGGGGTACAATGTCGCTTAAAACAAAACCACCACTATAATCAAGCCCGCTTCGTGACGTTTTCACCGCGTCCGTGCCTGGGCCGATGATTCGCCGACTCATTATCAGAGGAGAGAATCGTGAAATAATTCTCCATCCCCTTAAACGGTTGCTTGTCCGCGACCACCGCCTTGACCTCATTATTCGTGGTTCATATTTGAGACACCGATGAAGAGTAGATGGACTATAACGCTATTGGATCCAAGGTCGCACTCCAACAAGTTATAGAAGTCTCTACAATCACATAGCAGTGACTTCGACTTTAAGTCCCCATTTGGCACTTTATCCGATTTTACCAAGTGGCCAGACCCACCGGTGTTAAATCCATAGATCATTGTGCCTGCTGATGCCAACTTACCGGGCAGATTCCAAGGTGATACATGAGGCTAAGGGCATGATGCCGACAAATGAACCCGGACGACTTGGATCCGTTAACTTCACCGGAGCCATATACCCTATGAAGTACAATGGCCTATCATGCTCAATTCTTCGCCCGTGATATCCTCCTTCGTAGCTGGCGCGGTGGAAAGTGCTCGTTGCTGTTGCACTGTTGTGCGATTCTTCGGATCGGGCTTGATCTGGAGTGAGAAACACCTCGTGAGTCGCCTGAGCTTCTTGTAGAGCTTCCCGGTTTCCTTTGACAACGGAGCAACTCAGAGAGTTATCCGCCGATGTTTGCCAACCGAGCCATGACGCCGAAGCGTATGGAGAGCTCGATGTTCTCGCCTATCCCTCACACCCAAGCGCATTGAATCGACCGCCGAGTTGAGCTTCGGACTTGAGGTTGTATCCCTACTTCACCGCTTTTCTTTGGCAGCCGCCTCGGTTCAGTTCTTCAAGACGAGTGAGGATTCGTGGCCACCCCAGCTCTGCCAAGCAGTCGCGGCGTTTGATCCGAGTCTCCTGGATATTTGTAGCCAGATTCGTCCACTCTTTGTGGCCAAGACTTCATGCTCTCCTTCGAAACCGAAAGTCGCCACTTTTCATCGCCCTTCTCTCGAATTGCCGAAGCAAAGATGGCATAGTTTGCCTTTTTCCTTTGACTTTTTGGTCAAGACGAGTCCATCGATCGCCTTCCAAAGAAGTCGTAGGACCCAAAGGATTTCTCCGCTTGCCATCGTGGTGGTACGAGTCCTTCACGCTGTTCGGAGGATCCTCATTCACCATCTTCATTCCTACCTTCACAACCGGGCGCTTCTACCAAACCAATCCAAAGGAACTGATCCAAGCTTATAGAGACCATTTGTTCCCACCTTTTTCTTTAGAGGGTTTTGAGTAATAACTCTAACGCCGATCAAGGCTTGAATCTTGTCCTTGAGATGAGCGTAACTTTGTAGGATGATGTATCGCCTCGTGGTTCACACAAGATTTAGGATCTCAGAATCTTTTGCCTCCCCTCCCGTTCACAATCGGGGCAACTGAATCTTATTGTTCTCCGTAAGGTATTTGAAGATGCCCGAACCTCCTCATCTTTGAACGAGTAAGTCTTGGGAAATCTCGGCCGGAGGTTTCGATTTTGAATTTGTTGGCCATTGAGGCCGCTGGA